>CM076582.1:1014435952-1014488452 GCA_034641835.2 Pinus albicaulis | reverse complement strand
AAATATATAAAAAAATGGTGATTCTGGTGAACAAGTAATTATTTGTTTTATTTTGTTTGAATGTTTGTTTATTAATATATAAACTATACATTATAAATAATATATAATGATTGTTAAAATATATGCAGAGAATATGGTTACTTTAAATGTTGCAATAAAATGCTTAACTTAGAGTTGTCAAATTTGTTAGTTAGAGAAAACTAATTCCATAAAAAGTGAGACAATTATATTTTAGTCCATAAAAAAGGAATTCATTTCTACCATTTAGGGATTCATTTCCAGAATTTAGTTTTGTGTTAGTTTTCAGTTTAATTATATGAGTATTATATTAATAATTCTCTACCAAGATAAATCATTACATTCTTTTTTTAGATGACAAGTAGGCATGTTAATTAGTAGGTATTGAGTTTTGTTAATAGATAATACAATGAGTTAAGAGATGATGCAATGATGAGAAGTGAGAGGTGATTATAAACAAAAAATAGAAACTTATTCTATCTCTTCTTTGTCTCCTTTTGTCTTTTCTTATTTGAAATATAATTGTCTTATTTTTTATGGAATTAATTTTCTCTAACTAACTAATGTGACTACTCTAATTTTAGCATTTTCTTGTAACATTTGAAGTAAATATATTATGTGCATATATTTTAATAATCATTATATATTATTTATAATGTATGGTTTATGTATTAATAAACAAGCATTCAAACACTATTTGTTTGTTTTACTGTGTTTTAATGTTTGTTTATTAATCCATAAGCTATACATTATCGATAATATATAATGATTATTAATTTATTTCAATTTTTGCAAAAAAAATTAAATTGAAAGTAATTACATTAGTTAGTTAGAGAAAACTAATTTCATAAAAAGTACGACAATTATATTTCAAATATCAAGAGACAAAAGAACATAGAGAAGAGAAGGAATACGTTTTTATTTTTTATTTATAATTACCTCACCCTTCTCACATCTCATCATTGAATCATCTCTTTACTTATTGTATTATCTATTAACAAAACTCAATACTCACCTATTAACATGCCTACCTCTCCTCTAAAAAAAAAAATGTAATAATTTATTTTGTTAGAGAATTATTAATATAATGCTCATATAATTAAACTCAAAACTAAATAGTGGAAATAAATTCCCTAAATACTCAGTTGTTTGGAGTTGTATTCCATTTGAAATTCTTGAAATTGTCTTTCTCTGACTCCCTTTATTGGTTGTGATAAAGTTTAGCACTATTTGTAATCAATGGAAGAATGTTTTGCAAAACCCTTCTTTCTTATTTCGTTGCAAGCATATCTGTACAAATGAATTTGGATTTATGGTTCCTTTCCTCAATAATGAAGACAATTATTTTGTTGCTGGATACCTTAATAAAAATCGGTGCATATCTCTTTTTCATTTGAAATTCATAGATTCAAGATACAAAGTAGAGTCTACTATTGGACCCATGGTAGTTTTATCCTTACCAACATGATTCTCCCATTCACGAAACTATTTTGTAATGAATCCATTTACAAAGGCCTTAAAAAACATTGGGCGAATATGAATTAGAGACTGGGGATTCTTTTCGTTATTGGAAATTATAAGCAGTAACAAATATGACTGGATTGTTCTAAAACATATCTATGATAGAATGCAATCTAAATTTTATGTTTATAGTAGTCTTGATAGGGTTTGGCGAAGGGCTAATCTTCCATTTGGTGGCACTTCACCCTCGCAGACTGGAGTGTTTTATAAAAGTAAATTTGTTTGGCTCTATTTTGACACAGAGTAAGAAGATTATCCTCGATGTGGGTATACAATCTACTGGTTTGATGTAATAAAAGATGCATGGGGTTTTTCATTTGTTCCAATCACTGACATACGGTGTATGTCATTAGCAATATGCAAGAATCAGTTGATATGTATTATCAATGATGGCTCCAGTTCTGTATGGTCAATTGAAGAAATAGATAATTTCCAATTTGGTCACCCGTGTGTTGAATGAAGAATTGACTACTTTGAGGATGATTGGGGCTTCAGATGGAAGTTGTTGGAAGAAATGTCTACAGATATAAATATCAAATGTCCTGGTTATCTTCCATTTCAAACAGTCCAAGGTGTGGTTATTATGTGCAAATGCAGTGAAGTTCCTTTCCTATTATATGACATGATGACTGGCCTCTACTTCCAAACAGATATTGATAATTCAATTAATCATCAGATGCATGGATTTTGGTCTCCAAAGTTGCAGGACTGCAACGATTTGATCGAGTCTGGAAATGTTTTTGCAATTGCTCCCTGTATCGATTCTATTGATGAGATTCCACCATTAGATATGAAGATGGAGTCTTATGCTATTAGTTATTTTATATTCTCTCTGTGGTTGTGGAAAATATTTCCATTTTTTTTTTTACTTTACATAGTTTTGGGTATGTATGCTAAGACTTTAAAATTACAATTCTATGGATATTTATATGGCTCCTGCTGGGATTTATTCTATACGTGTATTTATCAGATTTTTGATATTGAATCCCATTGCAATTTGCTCAAATATTTATTTTTGTGTCCCCTTTAGTTATGTTAATTTCATTTGAATGTGTTTGGAAGCTATCATTTTTCTTTATTTTTATAATTATAATTACTGTGACTTATATACATGGTGTTTGCATTAGTTTTTTCTCATTGGTTCTGAAACAATGTTATATCTTTAGGTATATTTTATTATTTACATTTATATTTTTATGGTATATAATTCCAAATATTTAGATATATTTCCAATTCATATAATTCTTATATTATTTTGTTCCAGTTATATGGTTTTCCCATTACAATTCTAATATGAGACATGAAATTTTAGCCTTTTCTGTTTTAGCTATTTGGAGAAATCCATTTTTCTTTTTAGCCATTTGGGAAAATCCTTTTATGTTTTCATAACTTTATATGGTTGGAAAAATACCATATACGCTTTTAATGTTTTTATATGGTTAAAAAAAAAAACGTGTTCCTTTTGCATTCTTCTGTGTTTATTTATATTGGATATATTATATGTTCCATGTTTATGGTTCCATAATAAATATTTTATTATTCATTGTAGAGATGTCATATAAAGGCACAAGCAAGCGTACAAGAAAATAGAATTTGTCACCAGCATCGCGTGACAGGTCTAATGAAAGTCATTGTTTACGATATCAACAAAATTAGCTAACAATAAATGAGCATAGGAGAGCTACATATCATAGAAGAATGAGTGAAACCACTCTTAAAAATGATTTTATGATTCCTCGTAAGTATTGTACTATGGATGATATCATGGAAAGAACATTTCCCCTTGATAGTTCATTGCCAGAACCTGCTCCTCGTCAACATAATTTTGTTGTTCGATGCTCTCTTCAGAATGTTCATAATATTGGGCAAACATCTTGCAATAGGGAAGAACATCATATTTATAATGTGGATGGAAATTTTCACCGTAACCCTTCTATCTCTGCAATTGCATCTTTTGAGCAAGGCCAAAGGTTGAAAAATATCCATGGTGGAGGCAATGATGACATTGTATGTGATGACTTGGATGATAGTTTTATTGGCCATTTTTTTGATAATTTAGAGCCAGTTGGTTGAAACATCAGATCTTTCAATCCCCCTTATCAAAATAATGTTGTCCCACGAATAGAATCAGTCATCCTTGATAGCATTTCGCGTGGAATGATGGAGGTAACACAATGATATTTTGATGGTTGCTGCAATAGTGGTTGTTTTTTTTACATTCTTCTATTTGCAATTTTTTTTACTAAACTTATAAGGTATTTTCTTCTCTTGGAATAAGATACAACTCATTTTAATAGAGTTATAGAAATTAACTCCCCAAGTCTTCCATCTACTAATATGAGAATTGAAGATGAAGCATGTCATAGCCTTCCACTGCATTCTCCTCAACAATCAAATCGGCGAACTAATGTAAATTTTCAATGTATTTGATTTGATTTTTCATTTTTTGAATTTTTAGTAGGTTGGACATAAATTTTATTGCATAATTTGTTTTTTTCAAAGAGGACGCAACTCATTTCAATAGAGGCATACAAATTAACTTCGTAGATGTTCCATCTACTGATGTTATAAATGAAGAGGAACCATCTCATAGCATTAATCCAGATCGCCAACCAAATATAAATGCTGAATGAATTGAATATTTTCCTCATTTTTTCATTTATTGTTAGTTGTACATTGTATTTTATAACCTTTTATGGAAAAAACATGATTTCATATAATGAGGTTGGAGAAATGGAATCCAAAATTTCAAATTGTCAAACTAATGTAATTTTCAGTGTATTTGATTTGTTTACAATTTTTAATCTTTATTGGTTGGACATTTAGTTTTATAATGAATTTTATTTTTTTGAAATAGGAGACAACTCATTTGAATAGAGGCATAGAATCTAACTCTTCAAATGTTCTATCCACTTATGTTAGAAGTGAAGATCAACCATCTGATAGCCTTCATCCACATCACCAAAAAAATGTAAATATTGAATGAATTTGATATTTTTTTTTCATTTCTAATTAGTTGGACATTAAATTAAAAAAAAAAGTATGCTAAAGACACCTTATCATCCTCTCAGGTTCCAGAAATGTAGACCATAAATTTGGAAAGGCCTTGTCATAGATTTGTTCCACATGTTTCAAATTGGGAAGGGAATCTCATGGTGCTAAGAATCAAGTACATTTTAGAAGAAATTATATTCTTCCACAACGTTCTCCGCATGGTCCAACCAATACAAATCATATTCATTTTGATAAAAACATGATTGCAGTGCATAAAAGATTCCGAGAAAAGATAGATAGCTTGTCATTCGTCCAAATGTGCCACATCTGCCAATAATCATATCCCGGAATCCAGGTTCTGAGGGATTCTGAAGGACCTGTTTGCAGATGATGTAAGAATGAAAGAGGTTCACATCGTTTTTTTGGATATAATAACATGGATCCTGGTGAGAAACCTCATATTTTAAGAGTTCTTACTCAAGTTGAAGAAATGTTAATAGCACGTGTAAATCCTATTTTGAAAGTGACACATCCTTGAGGTGGGCAATATTAGTATAGCAGACACACAATTAGCTTTCCCCAAGATATTTCTACAATTGCACAAAGTCTTCCTCGACATGTTAAAGACCTTGACTTTTTAATTGTGAGGAGACATGTTGCTCAGTCTAAATATTATCAATGCATAGTCAAAAGATCTCGAGTTATGGCTACATTGCTTTTCAAAATTGAATGTGATCAATATTATCGAGATGTTGTAATTGACTATGATTCAGTGAATGCTCTTCCCGAAAGATAAACAGATGTCTCCTCCAGGCTTAAATTTGTTGATTGTGATATTGAAGAATCTGAGATCAATGCAGCTAATAATGAAGGTTTGCCTCTTGATCATTTTCCCTCTCATCCTTCTTCTTTTGTTGCTCACTTACCTAATGAACAGAGAGAAGTGGAAGAAATTAGAGCATTTATTGATAATGTGGATTTTTCACATGTTAAGAAATGGATTGGCCTAGTATTGGAACATCTCCTATGAATGAATATAATATTGAGGGGTTATTAGATATGGCATTCCCCACATTATTCCCCACTGGTGATGTTAATTGGTTGCAACCACACATTTGTACTGTTGAACTTCATGAGTATGCATTGCGTCTTCTTAGATACTATGATCAGAGGTTTGGAAGCCATCATCGCTTTCGATATTACCTATTGAACATGATAATGCAGCATCAGAGCCAAGTAACTGCTTCAGTTTTTGTGAAGAAAAATTTACATGATAACTCACCGACAACAATTGAAAACTTGTGTCACCAACTTTATGATTTACCAGGTAATAAGTTGGTTGAGCATCTTATGCAGTTTGGTTCTTCTCTAAGAGGTACAAGGGCATACTGGACTAAATTTCGATCTGAATTGACTGACATTATTACTCAGTTGGGATGTCCATCTTTGTTTTTTACTTTGAGTGCAGTTGACACAAAGTGGCCAGAGCTGCATAGCCTCATGCCTGTACCCTCACATTCGCGTTCCTTAAATGAGCATCGTATGAAAATTGAGAATGTTATCCAATACCCTCATATTGTTGCCACATTTATGCACCATAGATTCAATATATTTCGAGAGGAAGTTATCCAAAAAATATCTTAATGCGAAAGACTTCTGGTATATGTTTGTTTTGTTGAATTTATTTTCTATTCATTGTCAATTTCTTATTATGGTTTAATTTATATTTTTTGTAATAACTTTGTATTCATTTTCTTCAGATATGAGTGGCAACATAAAGGTTCAACACATATCGATGGTTTCCTATGGTTGCAAGGAGCTCCTGACATGGAAAGACTGGATTGGTCAAATGATTGTGATTTACAACTTGCAAAGATATTCTTTGACAATTATATAACTGCATGGAATCCATGTGAAATACATTGTCACAATATAATGGTTCTAAGAAGTCTCAATGATGACCCTTTCCTATTGAATACTGATCATATTTTCTATTGCAATCCTCATAATGATTATCAAGAATTGTTGAACCATGTCCAAAGGAACACAAAGTGTAGTGTAGATTCTTGTTTATGCAAAAAGGGCACTATTCTCGCTTGTCGGTACAATACTCCATGGGATCTTTCTGAAGAATCAATATTATTCATAGATGATCAAGGAAGAAAAAAATATGACCCAGTAAGAAATGATGATAGGCTCAATGTACATAACATTGACCTTCTAACAATGTGGCGTGCAAATGTTGATTGCTAACCAGTGCTTTCTCGGCATGCTGTCCTGAAATATATTGCTAAGTATGCATCAAAAGCAGAGAAAAGGTCCGAAAGTTATCATGATATGTTAACTAGAATTTCAAATTCTATTGCCTCTGATGATCATGCTTTATGTTCTTACAGAAGGTTTCTTGCAGAAATGGTTGTTGACCGTGACATTGGAGCACAAGAAACATGCCATATGTTGCTTAAGCTACCTCTTGTTGTATGTAGTCGAAAATTTGTTTCATTAAATGTTGGAAGAAAGGTCTTAAGGAAAATATCAAGGGATGACATGCAATGTTCATCTAAAAATACTTTTGTTCAATATTATCAGAAGAGGCCTTTTTCCTTGAACATCTATTTTTGATAGAAACAACAAGATCTTGGACATTTGATAGCAAGCATAAAAAAGATCCCTGGAAGCCTAGAGATGTTCATGCGATTGTTCAGTTTTGGCCACGTTTTTATTCTATTCCTAGTGATGGTTCAGACGAATTTGAAACCTTTTCCAGGACATAATTTCTCTTGTACAAGCCATTTCGTGACATTTCTGTGGAGATTGGGCTTTTAGCTGAAATTATTGTTGAAAATTGGAGGAATTTCCAATATTGAGCATGGCATGTTGATCGAAATCCATCAATTCTTGAAAATATTGAAGATGGTGAAGATGGTGATTTTGCTAACCAGGAAATGAATCTTGAAGATGATTTTCAAGAATGGAAAATTTTCTCTCGCTTGGTTCCACCAAGTAATATGAATGTTTCTGATCTTCACACCCTTGGTCGAAGGGATTTTGATATGTCATTTGACTGGAAAAGTACAACTATTTTTGATGATGTGGCTGAAGAAGCTATTAATTTTATAAGGAATGGAATATCAAGGGGTGACATTGTTGACATTTCAAATAGAACATTTACCTCTCCAGATTCATTGGCAGAAAAACAACAACTTGATTTGGAAATTGTTTTAATGCATTTTGTTGAATATGAGATTCGTGAAGCTCTTCTTATGATTGTTCAGGGCACTCCAGGCACTGGCAAGACTTTCCTTATCCATTGTCTTTTTGAAGCTCTTTGTAAATTGTCAAGTAATGGAAAAATTCCTTTGCTTCTTCTTGCCCCAACAGGAATAGCTGCTTTTAATATACATGCAAAAACAATACACTCTGCTCTAAAAATTATGATTAAAGATATGAAACCACTACAGGGTCAATCGCTAGCAGTATTCCAAGAAGAACTAAGGCATATTCGATATATATTGATTGATGAAATGAGCTTTTTAGGATCAAGGTTATTAATGCAAATAGATGCTTTATTATGAGAAGCATTTCCAAAGAAAAAGAATTGTCCTTTTGGTGGTAGATCATCATCCTTGTGGGTGACCTTGGCCAACTACCTCCTATGAGAGATAAGCCTTTGTATGCAGGTAATACAACAGGGAAAGTCCTGTGGAAAAAATTCAACATTGTTGTCACTCTTGACACAATATTTCACCAACAAGGGAATAATGAGAAACAATCTTGTTTTTGTAGAGTCCTCAATAACATAAGAAATGCAGAACCTGTTCTTGATGATTGGGAGTTTCTTATGTCGCGGGCTGATATGAGGTTGCATCCTAGAGAAAGGGATTTATTTAATGCAGTAGTTCACATGTTTCCAACAAATAATTATGTGTCCTTCCATAATTGGCATATTTTGAAATCATTAAATTCTCTAATTGCACAATGTATTGCTGTGAATTCAAGGCGTTCAGAAATCAATCGTGCCGATGATGATCAACTGGACCGTGAAGTTTTGTTGTGTCGTGGCCAACGTGTTATGTTGACATGTAATTTGTGGGTTGAAGTTGGTTTGGTGAATGGTGCACTTGGGTATGTGAAGGAAATATTTTATATGCCTACCTCTAAGCCCCTTGAGCTTCCAATGTTCACAACTGTTGTTTTTGATAAGTATGTTGGTGTTCCTTTTGATGCAAGAAATCCAAACATTGTACCTATCACACCAGTGACAATAGGAAATCGAAAACAAATTCCTTTAAAGATGGCATGGACTCTTACAATCCACAAGTCACAAGGTTTGACTTTAGATTGAGCATCAATTGATATCGGGAATAAAGAGCAACAAGGCCTGACCTTCATAGCCATATCAAGAGTGAAATCAATAGATGGTTTATGCATTGCACCGCCTTTCTCTTTTCAGCGTTATGCCGAGATGAAAAATAGTGCATATGTTACAATTAGGAAGAAAGAAGAGGAGCGATTAAAGTCCATATCATTATGACATGAAACTATTAATACTTTTAGCTCTTTATAGAAT
Organism: Pinus albicaulis; assembly: GCA_034641835.2. Lineage (NCBI taxonomy): Eukaryota > Viridiplantae > Streptophyta > Pinopsida > Pinales > Pinaceae > Pinus > Pinus albicaulis. Next base: position 1,014,479,349 of record CM076582.1, on the reverse strand, counting down.
GTTTTTTGAATTTCTTTTATTTTCCTCTTTATTTACTTTTAATATAATAATGATTTTGATATATTAATGAGATTAATACATTCATCAAATTCATAGTAATATTTTGGAAAGTTAGTTACATCGTTTTTCATGTTGTTTAATTTTCTTATTTTTTTAAAGTGGTTTTTGCTATTTTGCTTACAATGAACCATTTAGAGACTAAAAAGCTAGTTATATGAGCCAATCTTTAAAAATCAAGATGGAATTCCATATCACTATGACATGCAACTAATAGTATTGTGACGTATTTATAGAATATTTTTTAATTATTTTTATTGTCCTCTCTATTTGCATTTAGTATAATAATTGTTTTCATGTATTAATGAAATGAATACATTCATCAGATCCAATATAGTAATATCTGAGAAATTTCTTACATCATTTTTCATGTTGTTCAATTTACCTCCTTTTTTTTAAGTCGCTATTGTTCTTTTGTTTACAATGAACCATTCGAACATGTAAAACTAGTTATATGAGCCAATCATTAAAAATCAAGATTCAATTCCATATCCCTATGATATGCAACTAACATTTTTTATCAATGTGGTTTGCTAAATATGTTGTGGTCTGGTTCAATGACAACATACTTATATTTGATATTAGCATTAAACTAAAATTAATATATACATTAACATTAATATAAATACAAATATGGAATTACTAACATTATTAATATTTGATTTTAAACATTAAATTTAAAAAATTGTGATTTCTTTTTTATTATTGTAATAAGGGTCATATCACTCATTTAATTTTGTCACTCATTTCATGTGTACAATATGTATTTCTAATGAGGTTTATATTTGTAAAAATTTTATATCATTTGGTTCATGTAGCGTTGGGTTATTTTATAGTATGACGTTTTTAAGATTAAGTATTTTAACAACAATACAAATGGGGTGTTATATATATATATATATATATATATATTCCTAGATGTTTCTATCTCTTTGTGTATTAATTTTTATTTTGTCGTTTTCCTTTCAAATGCAGATATGGATAATAATGATGGCATCTATTATAATCAAGCGGTGGCAAATATTTCTAGATTCATCAGTTTTCTTTCGTATCTTCGGAATAAGTTCGACAGAAAACATGGCTTCCATTCTGCTTTTATTGATGAGCATATTCATGTGCTAGATGAAATGGAAATGAATGTAAAATACTTGTTTCATGTGCACATGAGGGAGGCTGGGAGAAAAACTAGAAGGGATTGGTTGGAAAGCGTTAAGTACAGTGATCATTATCCTGTTGATTTGAATTGGTGTTCCTTTTGTGGTCGGTCTGGTTGTGCTCTCGAAGAGGCTATTTGATAAATGACCTTTGATGGAGAGTTTCGAGTCCATTTTTGTAGTGGGTTTTCTTTATGTAAAGACAACAAAAAACATATGTTAATTTCAATGTTATTTTTTTGGTTTCATTGATGGTGGAATTGAATATCACTTTATTTTATTAATTCATTTGGTTTATAATATTAAAAATCAGTAAGGTTGATTGATCACTTGTGGTTTATAATAATAATAAGCATGTGATTTTAAAATTCCTCTGTGTTTAAAATATTGAGTTGTATGCTTTATTAAACTCTAGTGTTTTTAATATTGTTCCCTTAGCCTTATTGGTCACTTAGGTTATTAATATTTTCCCCTTGGGTTCACTAATTCCTTTCGTTTATAATATTAAACCCTTGGGTTTATTAGTTCTTTTGGTTTATAATATGAATAATCCCTTGGGTTAATTCTTAGTGGTTATTAATTTTTTTGGTTTATTTATTTATTTTATTAGTTTTATTGGTCCTTCGACTTTATTAATCACTTGAATTTATTAATAATTTTTATTTCTAATACTAATATGTTGGGTTTATAATATTAATAATCCCTTCGGTTTATTGATGTTTTTTGTTTATAATATTAATAATCCCTTTGCTTCCTTGATGTTTTATGTTTATCATATTAATATTTCCCTGTATTTGTTGATCCATTGGGTTTATAACATTGATCCATTAATTTTTCGAATTCTTTCGATTCGTAATATTATTCCCTTCAGTTTATTAAATCCAAATATAAGGATTTAAATATTAGTCCTACAGTTTAATACTAATGCATGGTCCAATGTCATATTATGAAAAACATTGACTCAATATGAAAATCAGCCATGGGAAACCATTGTTCATTAGCATTAGCCATAGTCGATCAATGTCATCCATGGTCAAATGTCACATTCTGACAAATATTGTCTCAATATGAAAATCAACCATGGCCAACCATGGTCATAGTTGATCCAACATCGCATTTTGACAAAAATCGTCTCAATGTTTAAATCAAGCATGGTAAACCATGTGTATTCCCCTTGTTTTATAATATTATAATCATGTGACTTAATCAATCATTTTTATTTAAAAAAAATATTCCTAAGATTCATTAATCTCTTTATTAATCATGTGAGTTTCTCATTCAGTTGTATTTAAAATATTTATTCCTAGCCTTTACTAGTCTTTTTTGTTTTTTATATGAATCCCTTGGCTTTGTTGATCTCTTATGTTTTTAATATTTTTCCCTTGGGTTGCCCATTTCTTTTGGTTTATAATATTAAACCCTTGGGTATATTAGTTCTTTTGGTTTATAATATTAATAACCCCTTGTGTTTATTAATTAGTTCATTTTAAAATATTGATTCTTATGGTTTATTAATTTCTTAGGTTTTTTAGTTTAAAATATTTATTTTAGGGTTTGTTAATCTCTTGTGTTTTTAATATTGATTCCTTGGCCTTATTGATCCCTTAAGTTTTTAGTAATTTTCCCTTGGGTTCACCAATTCCTTTGGTTTATAATATTAAACCCTTGGGTTTATTATTTCTTTTGGTTTGTATTATTAATAATCCCTTAGGTTTATTGATCTTTTGAGTTAAAAATATTAAATACTATGGTTTATTAAATTCTTAGATATTGGATTTAAACTATTAATTCTTAGGGTATATTAATCTTTTGAGTTTAAAATATTAATTCTTAGGGTTTATTAATTTCTTGGTTTATAATACTAATATTTATCCCTTAGGTTTATAACATTTTTCCGTTGGGTTTACTAATTTCTTGGGTTTATATTATTAAATGCTTGTGTTTATTTGTTCCTTACCTTTATAATTTTAATAATTCCTTTGTCTTATAATATTACTCATTTTGGTTTACAACATTTATAATCCATTGAGTTTATTAATCTCTTGAATTAAAAATATTAATTCTTAGAGTTTATTAATTCCTTAGGTTTTTGAGTTTCAAATATTAATTTTTAGGGTTTATTAATCTCTTGTGTTTTTAATATTAATCAGTTGGCGTTATTGAGCCCTTAGGTTTTTAATATTTATCCTTGGGCTCCCCAATTCCTTTGGTTTATAATATTAAACCCTTGAGTTTACTAATTCTTTTGTTTTATAATATTAATAACCCCTTGAGTTTATTAATATATTGAGTTTAAAATATTATTTCTTAGGCTTTATTAATTTCTTAGGTTTTTGAGTTTAAAATATTATTTATTAGGTTTTATTAATCTCTATTGTTTTTAATATTGATCCCTTAGCCATATTGATCATTTAGGTTTTTAATATTTATCTCTTGGGTTCACCAATTATTTTGGTTTATAATATTAAACTCTTGGGTTTATTAGTTCTTTTGATTTATAATGTTAATCACCCATTGGGTTTATTAATCTCTTCAGTTTAAAATATTAATTCTTAGGGTTTATTAATCTCTATTGTTTTTAATATTGATCCCTTAGGTTTATAATATTTATCCATTGGGTTCGTTGAATCCTTTGGTTTATAATATTAAACTCTTGGGTTTATTAGTTTATGATGTTATAATCCAGTGGGTTTATTAATATCTTAAGTTTAAAATATTGATTCTTATGGTATTAATTTATTAGGTTTTTTAGTTTAAAATATCAATTTTTAGGGTTTATTAATCTCTTGTGTTTTTAATATTGATCCCTTGGCATTATTGATCACATATATTTTTAATATTTATCCCTTGGCTTCACCAATTCCTTTATTTTATAATATTTAAACCTTGATTTTATTACTTTTTTTGTATTATTAATAATCTCTTGGGTTTATTAATCTCTTGAGTTTAAAACATTAATTGTTAAGGTTTATTAATGTCTTAGGTTTTTATGTTTTAAATATTATTTCATATACTTTATTAATCTCTTGAGTTTAATATATTAATTATTAGGGTTTATTACTTTCTTAGGATTTTGGGTTTTAAATATTATTTCTTAGGATTTTTTAATCTCTTCAGATTAAATTATTTATTCTTAGGGTTTTTTTATTTCTTGGTTTATAATATTAATATTTATGCTTTACTTCACCAATTACTTAGGTTTATAATATTAAACCCTTGAGCTTATTAGTTCTTTTTGTTTAATATATTAATAATCCCTTGGGATATTGGTAAGAGATATACACTTATTAGCCCCAAGGTTAGCTCAATTGGTTGAGTCCCCGCTTGAAGTACTCCCAGATTGAGAGGTCACAGGATCAAATCTCCTAGACACTCGCGGGGTTAGGCCTCAGTCTTAGGCCGACAGTAGTTCCCTTCAGGAGGATTTACTACGATTCATTCAGACTGTGGATGTAGCTAGTACATGTGTGCGGGCACATAGGAATGTGAACCACTTGTAAAAAAAAAGAAAAAGAAAAGAGATATACACTTACTATAAATATTAATAAAATATTATTATTATATTATTTTTGAATTATATTATAGTTTGAGTTAAAAGTATTAATATATTGAAATAATTTAATAATATATTTTTATTATATATTTTACTGTGAATAATATAATATTACATATTATAATATATTATATTTTTTTGTTTTATGATATTAATAACTTTTTGGATTTATTAATCTATTGAGTTTAAAATATTATTTCTTAAGTTTTATTAATTTTTTAGGTTTTTGAGTTTAAAATACTCATTTTTAGGTTTTATTAAACTCTATTGTTTTTAATATTTATCGCTTGGTCTTATTAATCCTTTAGGTTTTTAATATTTATCCCTTGGGTTCACTCATTCTTTTGGTTTATAATATTAAACCCTTGGGTTTATTAGTTGTCTTATTAATCTTTTAGGTTTTTAATATTTATCCCTTGAGTTCACTCATTCCTTTGGTTTATAATATTAAACCCTTGAATTTATTAGTTGTTTTGATTTGTAATGTTAATCACTCCTTGAGTTTATTAATCTCTTGACTTTAAAATATTAATTCTTAGGGTTTATTAATCTCTATTGTTTTTAATATTGATCTCTTAGGTTTATAATATTTATCTGTTGGGTTCGCTAATTCTTTTGGTTTATAATATTAAACCCTTGGGTTTATTAGTTCATTTGGTTTATAATGTTAATAATCCCGTTGCTTTATTAGTATCTTAAGTTTAAAATATTTATTCTTATGGTTCATTAATTTATTAGGTTTTTCAATTTAAAATGTCAATTTTTAGGGTTTATTAATCTTTTGTATTTTTAATATTGATCCCTTGGCTTTATTGATCTCATATGTTTTTAATATTTATCCCTTGGGTTCGCCAATTCCTTTGGTTTATAATATTTAAACCTTGGGTTTATTACTTGTTTTGGTTTGTATTATTAATAATCTCTTGGGTTTATTAATCTCTTGAGTTTAAAATATTAATTGTTAAGGTTTATTAATTTCTTTGGTTTTTGTGTTTTAAATATTATTTCATATGCTTTATTAATCTCTTGATTTTAATATATTAATTATTAGGGTTTATTACTTTTTTAGGCTTTTGGGTTTGAAATATCATTTCTTAGGATATTTTTGTTTCTTGGTTTATAATATTAATATTTATCCTTTGCTTCACCAATTACTTGGGTTTATAATATTAAATCCTTGAGTTTATTAGTTCTTTTTGTTTAAAATATTAATAATCCCTTGGAATATTGTTAAGAGATATACACTTATTATAAATATTAATAAAATATTATTATTATGTTATTTTTGAATTATATTATAGTTTGAGTTAAAACTATTAATATATTCAAATAATTTAAGAATATATTTTTATTATATATTTTGCTATTGAATAATATAATATTACATATTCTAATATATTATATTATTTTGTTTTATAATATTAATAACTCCTTGGGTTTATTAATCTATTGAGTTTAAAATATTATTTCTTAGGCTTTATTAATTTGTTAGGTTTTTGAATTTAAAATATTAATTATTAGGTTTTATTAATCTCTTGTTGTTAATATTGATCCCTTGGTCTTATTGATTTTTTAGGTTTTTAATATTTATCCCTTAGGTTCACCGATTCCTTTGGTTTATAATATTAAACCCTTAGGTTTATTAGTTCTTTTGGTTTATATTGTTAATCACCTCTTGGGTTAATTAATCTCTTGAGTTTACAATATTAATTATTAGGGTTTATTAGTCTCTATTGTTTTTAATAATGATCCCTTGTCTTTATTGATCCCTTAGGTTTATAATATTTATCCCTTGGGTTCGCTAATTCCTTTGGTTTATAATATTAAACCCTGGGTTTTATTAGTTCTTTTGGTTTATAATGTTAATAATTCCGTTGGTTTATTAATATCTTAAGCTTAAAATATTGATTTTTATGGTTTATTAATTTATTAGGTTTTTTAATTTAAAATATTATTTCTTAGGGTTTATTAATCTCTTGTGTTTTTAATATTGATTCCTTGGCCTTATTGATTCCTTATGTTTTTAATATTTATTCCGTGGGTTCACTAATTCCTTTGGTTTATAATATTTAAACCTTGGGTTTATTACTTCTTTTAGTTTGTTTTATTAATAATCTATTGGGTTTATTAATCTATTGAGTTTAAAATATTAATTGTTAGGGTTTATTAATTTCTTAAGTTTTTGGGTTTTAAATATTATTTCATATGCTTTATTAATCTCTTGTGTTTAATATATTAATTCTTAGGGTTTATTACTTTTTTAGGCTTTTGGGTTTTAAATATTATTTCTTAGGGTTTTTTATTTCTTGATTTATAATATTAATATTTATCTTTTGCTTCACTAATCACTTAGATTTGTAATATTAAACCCTTAAATTTATTAGTTCATTTTGTTTAAAATATTAATAATTCTTTGAGATATTGATAAGAGATATACACTTATTATAAATATTAATAAAATATTATTATTATGTTATTTTTGAATTATATTATAGTTTGACTTAAAACTATTAATATATTGAAATAATTTAATAATATATTTTTATTAGATATTTTACTATTGAATAATATAATATTATATATTCTAATATATATATATATATATATATATATATATATATATATATATATATAATATGCATATAGTTAATATTATTAATATATTATAAGTAAATATGTAAAATATATTGATAATTTTATTTATAAATATATAATATTTATTTTGGTGAAAACAATAAGCACAATTAAAAAACTCATAGCATGTATAGCACAGGAATGGCAAACACTCGTTTATCACTTCGGACTCTCTATGGTGAGTCCTTGTCAACAAACAAATACTAGATTTCCAAACCTTTTGGCACAATCTTAGTGTCAATAGACATGCAATCAACAGTAGCAGTTTAACCATGTTCTCAATCTTGTCAGACCCTTGGCTCTGAATCGAATAGGTAATAAAATTGTCCCGGGATTCAGATTTCGTACTTTCGAACAAGTCATCTGTGCCTGTTATGAGAGGAATACTATATCTAATGGCCTGAAGGCCTAGCATCATAGGAGAGATGTATGGAGCAACTTCTGTTTTGTTTTCATTGTATAATAATTGGTTAGAATGCGCCCAATGATCAACGATGCTGTCAATGTATGCAACATGCCTTCGACAGTTTTGCGATAGATAACCTCTTTTGCCTGGCTCCAATATAGAATGGGAAGAGTCTCGATTTTGATCTGCTTGAGAAAACGTGGGTCGTCTACAGCTTTTTGGCTTTTCAGGGAAAGATTCACAGTTGGATTTCTGAACCACCTGGAATTTGTAGGTGGATATTCCACTTTCACTTCAATGAGGCAATCAAAACCATCCTGTAGATCCCATGTTTCACGCAAAACTCTCCACCATGGAGCTCAAAAATCCCTTCGAATGTCCCTGCATCCTATAAGGTGCATTATACCCACTCTTGGATCATAGAGACCCTCAAGAAAAATATTTGATAGATTTCCTTCCATTTTCAGCTATGCAGCAACTTTCAAGGACTTCTCCTCCTCTAGTCCTTTTGAATGAGGTGATTCCGGAACCTCCTCAGATATGAAAGAAAAGTTTGAGGCATGGTCCTCACCAACTCCCACAAATTTCTCAATGGCTATAACATCCAAGTCTATGAAGCTCCTCGCAAAATTCCCTCTGGAAAACAAGTCAAAAATGCCCTATGAATGCACTAAGAGATCCTCACCTAAATCAGAGAACTTCTGTCTTGTTCTGCCCAGTTTTTTTTGGGGATACTTCAAGAATGATTTGCCAAAACCTCCACTCACATCTCTCTCCATCTGGGCCGATTTGGTCTTGTTGTATTCATATAGCATATTGTCTAACACATCACGTGGCAAATATTGATGACGTATAAGCTCAAATGACAGAGGATAGAAGGGGTTTTTAGTTTTCTCAATGCTAAAAATGCTGCTAGCAATTAGACTTCTTTGTCTTAATGAAAGTCAAAGGGGGACGTACATACAGATTTGAGAATAACAGGAATTTCCATTCTTGATGTATCCAAGGCATCCCACCATACACAACTGATCAGAAGATGAGTTCCATTTTCCCTCTGGAGTCAATGTTAAGCCATTAAGCCCTGTTCTTTCACATGCCAAATACCGATCCTGTGAAGGAGGCACAGATCGAAAAACCACACTAACATTTGCAATCCTTGAATTAGATAGGTCTGTACACATCAAACGCTGCACACAAAGTTGTATGTTATCAAAACCGCCCTTAGGTTCATGCAATTTATTGTCCATAATGAAAGAGCCCAACTTGTTACAAGAAGCATCTGTGCCACTATACTGCCAAGACCTGAAAATCCAGCAGTTGCTTTATAACTGAACAAAAGTGCTTCCCTTGAAATAATTTAATACCTTTAGACTCGAAATTGTCTGGATATTGCTGAGGAGCACAAGCCATTCCCACCTGGCTATCAAAATCAAATTCATAATTCGAATCAGTAGCCAATTGTGAAGAGATGTCAATTTCATCAGAATAGCTTGAATTAGAATGCCGAGTGAGGCTTCTTAGTGTTCCTCGAATCTCCCTGGTAGTCAGAGAAAGCTTGCTCGGATAGCGCAATTGCAGCAAAATTCTATCATTTTTTGATAGAGTAGGGGACTCTGACACTGATTTATTTAAACCAATCCCAAGGATCTACAGCATTCTTCCCATGGGCAGGTAAATGGGTACTGCCCAACATACACAACAACTGTTCTTATTTTGAGTTTTTCGATTCTTCTAAGTAGACTCCTTCCAGATGAATCGTAAGAGAAGTGAAAACAGGATAAATCCTAAAGTCTTCACTTCTGTGTCCGTGTCTGATGCTTTCACTTGTGGATATGGCCAACTTTAAAATCACACTCACATTCACCTTTTTTCCATAGACCTTCTTTAGATCCACATCTGTAATCCAGAATGAAACCAGATTGATTGGCGAATAGTTTTCGGGGACGATGTTGGAATTTATGAAAATTCCAGAACAAACTAGAGAGAGAATAATACTCTCCTCTTTAACACAGAGAATAAAAAAATTTCTTCACTGGAGACAGAGTTTTGCACTTGAAAAGATTTCTATTTCAAAACCAAAAACTATCAAAAAAGTTCCTCTGTTGAGGATTTACAAATTCTGACTGTTGCATAACACAGTGCAAAAAAACAAGTTCATTGTCTCTCAAAAGGACACACTCTGTCTCACACAAACAACGCACTGTTGTGCTAAAAACAAATACTCTTTCTATTTGAAAATACACTGCTGTGTATGCGAAATGCACTATGTTTTTCTTTCAAAAATAAAACATAACATTCTGTTACAAAGGCTCTCGGGCCTTTTCAACTTTTATATGCCGCGCATATAACATAATACAAAAACTATATGAAATAAAATCTATTTAAAAACTTAAAACAAATCTGTTTAAAAGTTGTCAGGGCCCACCAGGCTTCATTACAAAAGTGCGAATTTGTTTTAATATATGTTAAAACATATATGTAAAACATAAGACCTTCGTTGCGCGATAAAAACATTAAAACATTTCATTTTCACGATGAACCAAACAATACACTGCCGGACTTCAAAGAAACTATGAGCCAAAACACAATCCAAATTTCGCGTAACAAAACTTGGGTTGGTGACGTCAGCGCTTGAACGCGCGATGGATTATCCAATCGAACATATAATTTCATATCGCGTCCGCCCAAGGCTTGCTGACGCAAGCAGAGAATGTAACGCAAAACGGCTTTATCAAATCCGCCATAATAAAACATCGAGTCCGGTTAAATAACAAAACAAATGGTCCATGTGAAAGTTCCGATGCCAATGGAGGAATGGATGCGATGAACCAATTTAACTCTGCCATATAACATGGATCGGGTCTGGTCTTCACGTTTGTAATCGGGCCATATAACAGTAACACTCCCGATGCGATATAACAATCGGGCCATACCATCGGTGGTATAACATTTGCTGTGGTGGCTTATGTGAGTTCCGATCGCGATGATCGCATCGGAACATCGCCACATCAACAAGACACTATGGGGACCACCGGGGTTTAAAATAAAAATGCCCGCGCATAAAAACAAAATATCTCTATGTTGCATATTAAAATACTATGTTTTACCAAATACAGAGTCTGTCCCCGAATAAATAAATAAAAAACTTTATTTTTCAAACGCAGAGGACTAGTGCCGATAATCAAAAAACTGACTGTTCACCATTTTAGAAAGCGTCTGGAGGACAAAAGACTAGAGATAAAAAATGGAAAGCGGCTCTGCACAGGGACAGTTGAAAGTAACATTTCAACACTCCCCCTTACTTTCAACTACTGGGTTATCAGTCATACCCTGGCATTTTCTCAAAAATTCAAAACTCTTCTGCCCCAATGGCTTGGTGAGAAGGTTTGCAAACTGCTCTTGAGTTCTGCAGTGTTCCAAAACAAATTTTCCATTGTTTACCAATTCCCTGATGTAATGAAACTTTGTGTCAATGTGTTTCATTCTCTTGTGAAACACATAATTCTTAGATAATGCAATAGCTGAGCTATTGTCACAAAAAATCACTGTTCCTTTTGCTTGCTCTTGGAAAAAACTTCTTAGCATCCTCCTCATCTAAATTTCTTGACACGCTGCTGCTGTAGTTGCCACATATTTTGCCTCTGCTGTAGACAACGCTACAATAGGATGTTTTTTAGAAGCCCATGAAATGGCTTCTGAACCCATATGAAAAACATAACCGGAAGTGCTCTTCCGATCATCTATACTTCCAGCCCAATCACTGTCAATGTATCCAATTAAATCTGAACATTCTGAAGAAGTATATAAAATACCAAACCTTTTAGTTCCTTTAACATACCTCAGAATCATTTTTGCTGCATGCCAATGTGCTTCCTTTGGTCTTTCCATGAATCTGGAAATCAAACTAACAGCATGCATTATATCGGGCGTAGTTGCAGTCAAATACATGAGGCTACCAACTATGCTCTTGTACAAACTAGGATCAAAATCCTTGTTGCTGTCCTCTCTGCTGAATTTTAATCCCATCACTGTGGGAGTGATTGCTGCTTTACTCTTCTGCATATTAAATCTTTCCAGCACTTCATTAACATATTTTTCCTGTGAGATGAAAATCCCATTTTCATCTTGTTCTACTTTTATTCCTAAGAAGTATCTCAACAAACCCATGTCAGTCATTTCAAATTTTTCTTTCATGACTGTTTTAAAATTTTCCATAAGGTAATCATCATTACCTGTGAAAATAACATCATCAACATATAAAACCACAATCAACATTTTACCATCCTTTTCTTTGATGTAGAGGGTGGGTTCTCCCTCACACTTTTCAAATCCATTTTCTAGTAGATAGGAATCTATCTTACTGTACCACGCTCTTGGCATTTGCTTCAGCCCATAAAGGGTTTTCTTCAACTTGCACACTTTGTGCTCTTGGCCTTTTCTTTCGTAGCCTATAGGTTGTTTAATGTAAACCTCTTCCATTAGCACTCCATTTAGGAATGCTGACTTCACATCCATTCGGTAAACTTTCCACTTATTTTGTGCTACTATGGACAACACTGCTCTCATGGTTTCCATTCTAGCAACCAGTGCGAAAGTTTCCTCATAGTCTATCCCATGCTTCTGCTTATACCCTTTGACAACAAGTCTTGCCTTGTGTCTTTCTATTTTGCCTTCAGCATTACTCTTGGTCTTGTAGTCCCATTTAACTCCAATGACATCTTTACCTTTTGGGAGTTTAACCAAATCCCATGTCTTATTTCTTTCTATGGCATTAATCTCCTCATCCATAGCTTCTATCCATTTCATATCTTTAATAGTTTCTTCAAAGTGAATAGGGTCATAAACATGACAACATAAAGCAAACAAAGAGTTCATACCTTCATTTGTTGCCTCTTGTTCATAAATGTCGTTCAAATTTCTGAACTTCTTACCTCTTTCATTAGGTGTACAAGTGCTTGAAGAAGCACTCGAATTTCCTCCTTGTGGTGTGCTTGGAGAAGCACTTTCATTTCTCCTCAAGGGTGTCTCTTGCTGCCCTTGTGTTGGTGCTGTTGTTTGGGGATGTATTTCAGCCAACTCATCATCATTTTCATCATGAGATAAACAGTGTTTAACATTCACTTTTTTCTCTATGCTTCCATCTCACGATTCCTCTTCAATAAAATGAACATCTCTGCTCACAATAAACTTCTTGGTGGATGGGTTATACAACCTATAAGCTTTGGATTCCTCACTATATCCAATGAAAATAAATTTCTCCCCCTTGCTGTCCAACTTCTTCCTTAGCTAATCTGGAATGTGTGCATAAGCCACACATCCAAAAACTTTCATGTGTGTGACACCTTGCTTTGTGCCACTCCATGCCTCTTCCGGCACTTTGTTCATAACTGCTTTTGTAGGGCATCTATTCAAGATGTATGCTGCACAATGTATAACCTCAGTCCAATAATCATTAGGCAAATTATTTGCCTTTAGCATACTTCTTACCATGTCCATTATTGTTCTATTCTTCCTTTCGGCAACTCCATTTTGCTGCGGAGTATATCTAGTTGTAAATTGCTTATGAATCCCATTTTCTCTACAAAAACGTAGAAAATATTTAGAGATATACTCACCTCCTCTATCAGTTTTTAGGAATTTTATATGCAGCCCACTTTGGTTTTCCACAAGAGATTTGAAATTGCAGAATCTTTCAAACACTTCACTTTTGTTTTTTCAAAAAGTAAACCCAAGTTTTTCTAGTAAAATCATCAATGAATGTTAGCATATAGTGGTTGCTAGCAAGTGATGGAGTTTGCATCGGTTCACATAAATCTGAGTGGACAATCTCTAAGGGTGCTTTTGCCCTTATGCTTTTCCCAGAAGGAAAACTTTCTTTGTGTTGTTTCTCCAAGATACAACCTTCACAAAGGCTGTCTGGTTTCTCAATCAATGGAAAACCTCTTACCATTCCTTTTATGTTCAACAAGTTAAGACCTCAAAAGTTGAGATGTCTAAATCTCAAGTGCCACAACCAATTGTCATCTTTTGGTTCGCTTTGGAAAGCCTCTTGTGTCACTACTGCTACTTCTTCTTCATTTTTCAAATCTTCTCTCATCCTGAGAGGGAACATCCTGTTCCTTGTCATCTTCACTTCAGCAATACATTGTTTGCTGGGTGGTTTATCCATGATGGTGCAAACATCATGCTTAAAGAAAACATTGTACCCTTTTTGAACAAGCTGTCCAATACTTAAGAGGTTACATTTCATTCCTGGAACATAATAGACATCTGCTATGGATTTCTTTTCACCTTTCCTTGTTAAAACATTTACATCACCTTTTCCCATAACAGAAACTTTACTATCAGTCCCTAGTGTGACTTGTGACTTCACACTCTCATCTAGCATAGAAAACATGGCTATGTTTCCTATCATATGGTTACTGCAACCGGAGTCTAGAAACCATAAAGCTTCACTCTTTTCCTCAGCCATATTACAAGCTAAAAACAATTTATCTTGGCTGATATTTTCTCTAGTAAAATTTGCATGTGTTCTATTACCCATATCATGCTGCTTCTTTCTACATTCATTTGCATAATGTCCATATTTTTTACAATAGTGACATTGGACATTGGATTTATCATACCTTTGTCCTTGTGCATGTTGTTGACCACTTTGCTGGCTGCTGCCTTGGCCTTGATGCTGATTTGGATTGCTGCCCCTTCCTTGAGCATTTGATGGACTGTTTCTTCCACCTCTGTTTTGGCTTCTACCTCTTCCTCTGCCTTGCCTTCTTCCTCTTCCAAAGGACATCTAGGTCTTAAAGGCATGTTCCAGAGATGAGTTTTCATTTCTTCTCAATCTCTACTCATGTGTCATCAGTGATGCATGTAGCTCATCAACTGAAAAGTTTGTGAGATCCTTGGTCTCTTCTATGGTGGTGACAATCACATCAAACCTTGAAGGTAGACTCCTCAATAGTTTTTCCACAATCCTTCTCTCTTCAAGAGTCTCTCCATGAGACCTTATCTGTGTGACCATTCCAATCACATGTGTGAAGAATGAGTCAATATTATCTGACTCTTTCATGCAGAGAGTCTCAAAGTCTCTCCTCAGCAACTGTAGTTTTGCTGTCTTCACTTTCTCTATGCCTTGGTAGGCTGTCTTGAGAGTTTTCCATGCTTCTTTGGATCTCTTGGCTGCTGCTATCCTTGGAAACACACTCTCATGCACTGCTTGATACAAAAATTAGAAGGCTCTAGAATCCTTCTTCTTATTGCTCTTCAGCAGTTCCTTCTTTGCCTGAGTTAAATCATCAAACTCATTTTCATTTGCTAGCTCTTCAAAGCCATCCTCAACAAGTTCCCATAAGTCTTGGGAAGCAAACATGGCTCTCATAGTTATTGCCTAGTAGTCATAGTTTTTCCCATTAAATTGTGGGAGCTGAGTATTTCCAATACCCATGCTAGTGCTGGCTCCAACCATTCTTGCACTGTTAACTATGCTTCAAAATACTTGACTGTGTTTTTAAAACCACTAACTATCTTCAACAGTAACACAAAAAAAAAAGACTTGAGAAATACCTTGGATTCTTCTTGACTGAGCCTTCACTCTACTGGAGAAGCTGCTGCAACAAGAACTCCTTCCTTCAGCTTCTTTGACACCTTCAAAGAGCCTGGACTAGCTCTGATATCATGTTGGAATTTATGAAAATTCTAGAACAAACTAGAGAGAGAATAATACTCTCCTCTTCAATACAGAGAATAAAAAAATTTCTTCACTGGAGACAGAGTTTTGCACTTGAAAAGCTTTCTATTTCAAAACAAAAAACTATTACAAAAGTTTCTCTGTTGATGATTTACAAATTCTGACTGTTGCATAACACAGTGCAAAAAAACAAGTTCACTATCTCTCAAAAAGACACACTCTGTCTCACACAAACAACACACTGATGTGCTAAAAACAAATACTCTGTCTATTTGAAAATACACTGCTGTGTATGCGAAATGCACTCTGCTGTGCTTTCAAAAATAAAACATAACATTCTGTTGCAAAGGCTCTCGGGCCTTTTCAACTTTTATATGCCGCGCATATAACATAATACAAAAACTATATGAAATAAAATCTATTTAAAAATTTAAAACAAATCTGTTTAAAAGTTGTCGGGGCCCACCGGGCTTCATTACAAAAGTGCGCATTCATTTTAATATATGTTAAAACATAAGACTTTCGTTGCACAATAAAAACATTAAAACATTTCATTTGCGCGATGAACCAAACAATCCACCGCCGGACTTCAAAGAAACTATGAGCCAAAACACAATCCAAATTTCGCGTAACAAAACTTGGGTTGGTGACGTCAGTGCTTGAACGCGCGATGGATTATCCAATCGAACATATAATTTCATATCGCGTCTGCCCAGGGCTTGCTGACGCAAGCGGAGAATGTAACACGAAACGACTTTATCAAATCCATCATAATAAAACATCGGGTCCGATTAAATAACAAAACAAATGGTCCATGCGAAAGTTCCGATGCTTATGGAGGAACAGACGCGATGAACCAATTTAACTCCGCCATATAACATGGATTGGGTCCGGTCTTCACGTTTGTAATCGGGCCATATAACAATAATGCTCCCGATGTGATATAACAATCGGGCCATACCATTGGCGATATAACATTTGTAGTGGTGGCTTATGTGAGTTTCGATTGCGATGATCGCGTCGGAACATCGCCACATCAACAAGACACTGTGGGGACCACCGGGGTTTAAAATAAAAACGCCTGCGCATAAAAAAAAAAAATCTCTGTGTTTCATATTAAAATACTCTGTTTTACCAAATACAGAGTCTGTCCCCGAATAAAAAAAAAAAAACTTTATTTTTCAAACGCAGAGGACTGGCGCTGATAATCAAAAAACTGAGTGTTCACCATTTTAAAAAGTGGCTGGAAGACAAAAAAACTGGAGATAAATAATGGAAAGAGACTCTGCACAAAAACAATTGAAAGTAACATTTCAACACATGATGTAGTTGAAGTTTCTTCTTGTAAATGGTATCGGGTCACTAGAGCCACTTGTGGTGAATGGCAGAAGAGGAGCAGAGCCATTGTGTTGCTTCCAATCCCCATTTACAAAAGAGAGCTCCTTCTCAATCATATACCTTCGGTTTTTAACTGGATGCACCACCGAAGCCTCTGCTAAAACATGGCCACACTCCTCCTTTATCTCATTAAAACGACTGTAAGTGGACTTGTATGCTGGTGGATCATCCCATTCCACGGCGACAGAGCTCATAGAGGTCAGAGTTTGAGTTTCAGAAGTGTAGAAACTGGAGGCAGTAAACAGAGAAGAAGGAAGTCGCAACCAGTACCCACATCCCAAAGAGAGCTTGAAAATACGCTCCCATGTTTTTACTACAGTGAAATCACAATTGCCCTTCAAACGGATTCTGAATTTTCACCTGCAAATCGAAAAACAAATTCTCTTTTCGAAAGCAGCTCCTGTGGAAATCGCAGCCTGCAGGGGAACATGAGCTTTAGATGCAGGTGGAAATATGTTATAATATGAACTCATCATTTAGAGAGGGCGGGACTCGGTAGCGATCAATGGTTTATCTTTGTTGTGTGTGTATGTTTTTCCCTTTGGGATACAATTTTTAATAAGATCATGATAATTTTTAGCAATATCGTGAAACTTCTCAGAAGAAGCCGCGAAACCCGTCGTCCAAAACAAGGAAACAATATAGTCAATGAACACGCGCCGTAAGGATAGCACGGGTTACTTACCAGAAGACCACAGTGATCAAATTTGAAGAGAAGGTTTTAATTTCCTAATAAGGCATTCATGAATATAAAAAGCTTTAATAAAGAATATAGTATATTATTTTTACATTTATTTTTAAAAAGAAACAATCAATATTTAGGTTAATAAAAACAGAATTTTCAAAATATATCTCATTGCAGATTAAGAAAGAAATGAGATAATCTACAACTGAAATCATTATAATTATATGGAAATTGCAGATCTATCATAAGGTAGGCGGAATAGAAGTTGAGATATTTTAAACTTTCAATCTTATCTTTTTTTTTACCAATTTCTGAGAAACCACTCAATATTTGCTCTGAGCAAATACGCTAACTCTTCACCAAGCAAATAATATTGTATAAGTTGCTACTGGTATTTACACCATTGAATCTAATTATGTTTTTTTCCCACAATACTACTTCGCTGACATTGTTGCCTTCAAATTTAAATTAAATTCTCAGACTCTGATATTAGAGAAACACCATTACACAATTCACAGAAATTCAATGTAGTACGAGCTGACATATTGCTTATTCACTACCTACTGTGTCTGTTTAATCAACTAATAGTGATAACATCTTTTTCATTTTGCAAAGTTGATATGTATATTGTTATCTATTCATATGTTGGTCTTTTATAAACACCTAATTCAGGTGATGGCAGTTGGTGCCAAACTGTAATGGTTTTCTGAATATTTTGTTATTTTATTAAAAAAAAATGAATCCAGTGATGCCATTTTGGTGCAGAACGGTAATAGTATGCAGTTTGATTTTTATATTTTGTTCTGATAAAACTTGAATGATATATAAATGGTTTTGATAAATTGAATTTGAATATATAAATGGCTTTAATTATTTGAATTTGAATTTGCAAGTGGATAATTAGTGTGATAATAGTATCCCAGAAGAATCAGTGATCCATTAGAAGGCCGAATTTAATCTCTTCATGGGACCGACCGAGCTAGTCACTTAGAACTTGCCAATCCTTTACAGTAATCTAGTCGTGCATCATTGATAATCATAAATATACACAATGGAATATAATTTATCCAATCGTTAGCTCTGGTGGGCAGCATTAATAATGATGTAGAATAGAAAATAGTATTTCCAATCGCTGGCTGTTGGAATTGAAAAGTCCAATACGTATGATTCAATGGATAAATACTTTGATGATTTCTGGCTGAATGAGCCAGGGAAAAGTATGAAGTATGAGAACTTAGATAACAATGAGGGTGTAAAGCACAACGTAAAAACCTAGCTTACTTCTTGTTTGTTCGGTTTATAAATATTGAGCAGTGTGGAATCATTGGGACTCAGAAGGGGTATGTTCTGTAGCTTATCTATCTATTGTCAAGGTCGAATTCTTCCAGGCTTGATTGGTACAAAGGAATTATGCAAACTTTTGAGGTCGAGTTGAACATTTCCCTTGTTATTAGTTTTGTTTGAAGATTGGATCAACAAGGGTATTCTAGACCTCTGAAGATTAAGGCAGGGAAGTTGATTTCATGATCATTTGCTGTCACCATTGAGGATGAATAAACAGGGAGAAATTCACCTAGAAAAAAAATCCAATCTCTCCTCTAGGAGACACACCTATTTCCTAGAAGAGAGTTCCAAGTTTGAAGCTTAAATTCCAGAAGGGAAATCGAAATTACTCTGAGCACATTTCAAGTTTCAGAGTGGCCAAGTGCACTCTCTCAGAGGCCAAGCTAATTTATATGCAATCATTTCCTCTGTCAAGACTGAATTCAATTTGGCGGTGGTCTGAAAATCATCATTTCAGTGCGATATCAATCAACCTAAAGTTTTGTAGTAGATTATTCCAGGAGGAAACGAATTTCCCAGTCTTGTATTATCAACACACTTGTAATTTATCACCTTTGTCAGTAGATCGAGTTCAAGTTCTGCTCCTAAGATGATTTTAAAAACTGAGGATCCATCTCAAATAAAATTCAGTTGGCCCCTCACATTTATCGTTAACATTTCTCGATATTTTTTTTTATGAAATATGTGATTAAGTTTGGAGTTGTTCGCTGTAGTATTCTCCTATAGTCCACCTAATGAAAGGAAACCCCAAAATGGAATGACCCTTTTGAATTATTCTCCTTGGGTATATTACGCTTCTTGGCCTATTAATGGCAGATGTTTTGTGTCTGCTCATCAGGATCACTCGGAACTTGGTAAGAGATACATTTGACGACATTGTTGCGAACAAGGTGGCTTTGTTGGAAAACTGATATTTATTCGTCTCTGGTTACTGTTATGCACCAGAGGCTGTACAGCAAGGTCCAAACCCCGGAGCAAGTGGTGTATATCTACAGATATTTCTTAAGTTGGTAGGTCATATTTGATGCCTTTTATTATGTATACATCAATTTCTATTACCAGAAATAACACAGTAAGTTCAACTATGCATCTTGACAAGTTAGAGCAATAGAAAAGACTGGAAGGTAATCTTGTGCCAGTACTAAGGACTGTTCATTTTAGTGAGCAGGCAAGTTCTATTTCCTTCTGGAGAGTATCAAAATTGAAAAGAAATATTCTCTTTCTCAAATGGAAATGGGCTACACTTTCTCTTTCGGCTACAGATTTCTACTCTTCATTTTCCTGTTTATCGATTTCAGTGTAGCGATATTGTCTCAATTTCCCTAGAAAATGTTGTGTCGCCCTAATAGTTACAGTGAAATAATCACAATGGATACTGATTATCATTAATATGTAAAATGCTAGAGCAGGGCTCAGAGGATCGACAATTAGTTCAGGAAACATGTTTGAAGAACCATGAATACCCTTACCCTACCTAACCCTTTTTCCTGTTTTCAGATGCATCTTGGGAAAAATGTTTGAACTGTTAACCGCTATTAGCAACGTGCTTCATCGAAGTTTGACATTTAGTTGTCCTTTAGAGGTTTTTTTGGGTTTCAGATTGTATATTGTAAAAGGAGAAGGGAGGTGCTTTACAAGCTTTACAACCAGAGTGAGATTGTTTGTTTATTATAAAAGGCGAAAGGAGGTGCTTTAAAATTCGGCGCCGAAGTCTATCATGCCACCAATACCTGCAACTTAAAAATCTTCCGTGGTCAATGGGTTCATGAATTTGATTAATGGAAGCCCCAAATTGGACATAGCAAGAGCCCCCTTTTGATCCATATTTCCAGGGGCTTAACCCCTCAAAAAGTGAAAACAAGCATGCGTAGCTTGACCTTAACGTAAGAGTTTTATTAAAGAGGTTTGTTGTTACATCAAAATGTTTTATTGATGAGGTTTGTTGTTAGTCTTTCATGCCACCAATACCTGCAACTTAAAAATCTTCCATGGTCAATGGGTTCATGAATTTGATTATTGGAAGCCCCAGATTGGACATAGCAAGAGCCCCCTTTTTATCCATATTTCCATGGGCTTAACCCCCTCAAAAAGTGAAAAGAAGCATGCGTAGTTTGACCTTAACGTAAGAGTTTTATTGAAGAGGTTTGTTGTTAGATCAAAATGTTTTATTGAAGAGGTTTGTTGTTATAGTTCGAGGAATCAATACCTTTTTCAAATATAGTTTGGGGGAATCAAATCTGAGTTGAGGCTCTGATACTATGAAGAGATTTGATGTTACACCAAAATTTATAGATGTTGGTAAACTTTGATAACTATTAAACTTGGTAAACTTTGACAATTTTTTGTTGGTAAATTTTGACAAAAAACTACGATTCAAACACTCTAACTTTTTGAAGACTTTTTTGTTATCAACAAAACTTCATGTTTATAATTGTTAAATTTTCCAATGGAAAAGTTACTAGACACTATTGATAACCTATACATGAGTCTAAAATATTGACAAACCCACCTTTGCCCCAAATATATCACCTGCCAAGGTAGTAAAGTTTCTTCTCCTTCAAAGTCTTAAAATCCAACTATCCATTTCCCAAACAGCAAAAGTTGTCCTCCCAAATTCCACTTAGTCAGTGAAATGTGTCCTTATACGAAATTCCACTTAATCATGGGTTTCGCCTGCCCAATTTTAAAGGAATTACGAAAGACTTTTCCATGGAATGCCATTTTCTTCTCCTTTTAAATGAAGTTTTTAATTTGAATGTTTTAATAAAATAAATAATATATAAAAGTTATTCACTAAAATATAAATTTATATGATGATGATGATGATGGTGGTGTTTAATGTCCACTAAGACCAATCTTTGGTCTATCGGACCTAAAGAAAAGAGTTATTTAATTTGATTTAAGATTTTATTCCTATGCTCAAAAAGCTTGGAGAGAAGCCTCCCAAGCTCACAATAATTTTGACATCTTAAAAGGCTAGGAAGGTCAGTATTGCAACAAAGATTATGGAATTGAGCTCTAATGTGGTTTTACGTGGGGCACTCTAAGAGGAAGTGATTTTCATCCTTGATGTTCATATTCTCACAGAGATGGCAGATCCTTTCCATCCATGGTGTTTTAGGAACTGTCCAACGACCTGTTTCACTATGGAGCTCATGAGAGTTTGTTCTAATCTTGGCTATATTAATTTTCTTCTTTGAGCTAGTTAAAACAGAGATATACTTTTGATCTTCTAAGGTGGGGTTGATGACCTCCTTATAATACCTTAATTTTCTTTTAGCTGCTAGATCTTTCTCACACCACATTTTTTTCTTTGAACTTAGAAGTAACAATTTTTTTTATGTTATTGATGGTTTTCAATGCAACATTGTCGTCGATCTCCCAATGGTTTAACCAGGCCCTGGTGTCTTTATACCAACCTCGTTTAAGCCTTAGGTGGTTTTGGATGGAATTTAAAGCTAGCTTAGGAAGTCTATGGTCTCCTATGCTATTGAGCTTGTGCTTGTACAACAGAAGCCTAGTCATAGCTAGGCTCTCGATAGGGGAAAGACCCACTTCTATAAGGAGAATAGGATAGGGTGTATTGCTTTTAATTTTAAGGTTATACGTTATAAAACGCTTCTAGATTTGCTCAATCTTTCTCCAAGATTCTCTAGAGATGCTGCAACCCCAAACCTCACATCCATATAAGATAACAGGAGTGACTAAAGTTTCAAAGAGGAACTTCTTTCTATCCCACATTACGAGGTTTTCCGTTTTACAATTATTTTCAAGACCAAAATAAGCTTTCCACCCCCCATTAATCCTTTTCTGAATGCTATAATTCCAGTTGAGCTTGTGATGAATATCAATTCCTAGGTACTTGTAAGAAGACACTTCCTCCAAGTTACTATTGTCATACATAAAATTAGCGTAAGTGTCCTTCTTTGATTTGATAATCATAACTTTTGTTTTGTCAGTGTTAACAGACATACCCATGGTAGAGCAGAAATCCTTAAGAAGTCTAAGTTGCTTATCAAGATCAGATGGGCACCTTGCGAGAAGAACAATATCGTCAGCATAGAGAAGAAGGATGATGACTATCCCAGCTAAGATCGTGCCAGCACATCCTACTTCCTCTAAACAACCTTCTAGCTTGTCGATGTAAATTCCAAATAGGGTAGGGGAGAGGGGGAAACCTTGTTTAACTCCGATATTACACTTAATATCTTTCGACCACCCCTCATTGCTCTTTAACTTGGCAATTACATTCTCGTATAACCTTATAGCGGCCGCTCTTAGCTCAAAAGGAACATTTAGCTCTTCTAATCTATTCCATAGGTTATTTCTAGGAACCGTATTGAAAGCCTTTCTAAAGTCCACAAAGCAACAGAAGAGATTGGATTTATCATTGTGGCATTCCTCCACAATGATCCTAAGTGTAATGAGGTGGTCTGTTGTTGAGTGCTGCCTTATAAAACCCGCTTGGCCTTTAGCCCTCTTACCTTCACTTTCAAGCCAAATGCTCAACTTCTTTTCCAAAATAATACCATATAACTTGGCTAAGAGAGAGCTGATCATAATTGTTCGATAAATAGAGGGGTTATTTGTATCCCCACTTTTAAAAATAGGGATAATGAGGCTCTGAGTCCAAGGTTTTGGAAACCCTTGCTTGAACACTTGGTTGAAAAGCTTGTGGATGTGGGGGATGAGGACAGGACCTCCAATTTTTAAGATTTCCACTTGGTAACCTTCAATGTCTTTAGCTTTCCCATTTTCCAGGCGTTTAACCCCAAAATCAATGTCTTCTAATGAGAAAAATTCTTTCCTTGTGAGCAGGGTTTCAAAATCCCTGGCATTTGGAGATTCATAAAGCTTTTTAAGATAGGAATTCCAGTCGTGTAAAGAAATTTTATTATTATCTTTAGTTTTCCTAGTTAGAATCTGCCTCCAGAATTTCTTAGGAGTGACCTTAGAGAGGTGTAAGAGATTCTCTTGTATTTTACGAATATATTGCCTTTTTTTCCTTTTAGTTAGGGCTTTGTAGTTTTTTATCTTTTTAATTTTGAGAGATTCATCAACAACTTCCTTAATGGCTCTCCTCGCACTTTTACAATATTTGTCATACCATGGGTTGGTTTTGCTATTTCTTTTATTACTTGAGACTTCAATTGAGAACTTGTTAATAGAATATGAGAGGGTTGTAGTAAAATTATGATAGAGGTCATCTATGTTGTCTATACTAGATAAAGGAAGCAAATTAGTTTTTAATTCATTTAGAAAGAGATCGTTTCTATTTCTATCAAAGATTAAGTTCTTTTGACTATAAGGATTATCTTCTATGGGATCTCTATGCATGACAAAATTGAGAGTTATGAGTAAAGGCCTATGATCAGAGTCAGGCTCATGGTCGTCTAAGATGTCAAAATTTATTATTTCGTTGTATAAAGGGAGATCGGAAATAACATAGTCTACCACACTCCTGCCAAGCCCATGGATGCAGGTCATCTTGCTAGAATTGGGCCACTTCTTTAGACCGTTGCAAATTATGAGATCTTGAGCACTACAGAGCTTGACTAGCTCCAACCCAAACAAATTATCCCCGAGGTCTTCAGAGCTCCTTTTGTACCAGCTAGCCAGAGTAAGGTCTTCATCTAACCAAAGAGGATTGGGGTTGGAATGATTGCTTAGAAGAATAGCTTGGTTGCTTGAAGTTCAAGCATTAAAGTCACCCATTAAAAGGATATTACCTTCATTCCTTAGGCTAGAAATATCATTCTCTAAACCATTGTAAGGACTATTTTTATCTAGATTCTTTTTCTTATAGAAGTTAGAATTAATGGGGGGGAAATAACAGATTGCTATGTAGGTATTTTTATCATTAATGTCAGTAATCTCAATCCAACTATATTGGTTGTAAGGGTCGTTTTTATAAATCCTAGCATGGGGGGAGATGTTCTTCTTAATGTAGCAAGCTATGCCCCCAATGCCTCTATTGGAGGATCGCTTGTTCCAGGTAGACCATAGTGCAAAGCCATCTATGTTAGGGACCTTAGATTCTTCGTGCTCCCAAGTTTCAACAAGCAATATAATATCAACATCATTTGAGATCCAACTTAGCTTGGGGCCTTTGTTCCATGGAAAGCCCCGACAATTCCAAGAAAGAATTCAGAGCATGTTGAATTGCTATTTATTACTATCTTTTTGGTTTCTATCTCGAATAACGGCTTTTCTATTTCTGATTATTGCCCATTTTCCTTCCTTCTTAGCTTCTTTTACCTTTTGAACCTCCTTTCTTAATTTTGATTGATCTTCTGGAATGAGATCTTCATTTATAAATATTCCTGTTCCTTTTAGACTTGAGGTTTTACTAAGTATGTCATACTTATGGTCAGTAGAGCTCACCTTTATTTGGATCAGCCTTCCTTTATTCTCATTTAATTTCCCTAACCTTGTTGCTTCTGTGAGACACATGGTTTCAATTTGTAATCTATTATGTAATTTTGTCTGGCTATGGCTAAAGTATCCTCGTCTACCTCCTCTTCAAACTGAATATTATAAGGTTCAACACCCTTTTATTATGCTTATGGTCTAATTCGATCAATTTTTTCATTTCATCTTTAATTGGTTTGATATCTAATTTACCTACCCCACTATTTAGGTGAGATTGTTGTTAAATTTTTCTTCTAGTTCTTTAATCATGTCCTTCATTTTGGGACTCTCTATATTATCAGCATCTCTTTACTGGGATGTTTGGTTGGTATCTTGGTTTTGTTTTTCTATGACTTGCAACCTAGTTTCCATTGCCTCCATTTTATTCTCAATAGTTCTATTTTATTTTCTATTTATTTTTGGATCTTGTCTTCAAGAGATGTGAATTATATATATATATATATATATATATATATATATATATATATATATATATATATAGATATATATATGTATATTAAAATTATTAAAATTTATTTAATAAAATTAAATATAATTTTATTTTTAATTTAATTACTTTTAAAAATAAATTTATATTCTTATTTTATGTTGTATTTGCATATATCCTAAAACTAAATAGGAAAAAGATCATTTTATAAATACAAGACAAATAATGTTTATAATTTACTTGGCTCTTGCATTAATGATTGACTCCGTAACTCCGATATAATCATTTTCTCTATTCAACTCACTATATGCACTGGCATTTTCTCTATTCAACCCACTATATGCACTGGCACATTTTCTGGTGATATGTACTTCTAAAATGAATTCCACCGCTTAAAGGTGGAATAAATAAAAGGGAGAAGTATAAGAATATGGAGGAATTGTCACAATGGTTAAAAGTGGCCAAATTTTGGGAAAAAAAAATCATAAATTTTTGCAGTAGTAGTGTTGGAATCATGTTTTTATTGTGGAAATAGATCTAGCACCATTAAAAACATCTAGGGTACCTAAAATCTTGAAGTTTGACAATGGTAACCTAGATTTTAAAAAATCCTTGCTTGATTTTTTTAAAATCTTGCTTGAATTTCTATTATTTTCAAGTAAAAAATGCAAGCTAATTAAACTACAACTACTCGTAAACGATATTTTATTTCCGTCGATTTTCAAAAATCCTTGCTTGATTTTATTAAAATCTTGCTTGAATTTCTATTATTTTCAAGGAAAAAACGCAAGCTAATTAAAGTACAACTACTAGTAAATGATATTTGATTTCCGTCTTGACATATCTTTGAATCAGATTTGAAGGTCCTTGATATTCGGTTTTTGATTAAAATAAGAAAACCAAAACACACTCAGAGAGAAATATTTAATAGTCTTGACATATCTTTGAATCAGATTTGAAGAGTAGTTTGATTCCAACTCCTCTGAAGCCCATGTCTTTGATACAACAATAGACTCTTGTGATTATATTGGCCTCCCCACTCACCACAATCCCCACAACAACCGAATAGATGACGACATTCGTTACAGTGTTGCTGTTTTTTTTTTCAGAGAAGAAAAAACGTTGTTCATATTATAGCTGAAACAATACATGATCTCATAGTAACATCTATAAGCATTAGCCCCTAATTAGTAAGATAAAATCTCGCCATCATAGGCCATGACTATTACATGTAGTGTCATATGTCATTTTCTCATCATAATTTACACATTATAAAGGATCTCCAAAAGGAGAGAGTTATTCCATCAAACCTTGACTTGATAACCAACATTACATGTGCACCAATACCCATAGATGATAACTCTTTTCACATCAGATCTACAATGACAATGAAAAACTAAAGCGAAAATTCCCCCAACCATTGCACACAAGTCAAAAACCAGAGATGAATAACTGGTAAAATGACAGATATCCAGCCCGCTTGTAAAGAGACCGACTCGCTTGATGAAGAGGCGGGAAGGCCATCACAGCTAACTATGAAGAGCTTTAGAAGCCAGCAGGACGGACCCCCACGATTAAAAAGACGAGACCACATATTCCTGCAACAACTGAGGACCTTTGAGATGTGAAATATAGAAGTTTTCGGGAGAGACAATGAGCCCTTTCTTGGATAACAAATCAACACGAGAGTTGCTCTCATGATATATGTGAGTCAAAGAAAGATTGTTGAGCTTAGCAAGGAGAGATTTAATTCGATGAATCCACCCCAAAAACCTTTTGGTTGAAGGAGAGCCCTACCAGAAATTCCATCCAAAACGACCTTAGCATCTCCATATATATTGATTGAATGTAAATGTAAATTGAACGCCATCCATAAGCCACTCCATAAAGCAAGAAGTTATGCCTTGATATTGGATCCCCTTACACCATTCCAATGGATCTAGAGTCTTTCCAGATCATCAAGCTTAATCCAGGCACCACATCCGCACAAGCCCCCTATTGCGCTCCATCAAAGAAAACCGCAGGGAGAGAAATAGGATGAGGCATGATTTGGTGAGAAAGATCCCTCACAATAGGAGGCAATAATGACCGGGCATTAATCCATGCCATGATGGCTCCGTATATGTGATCAATTATAATAGGCCTCCCTTCAAAAATAGCCTGATTCCGAGCTAGCCATATTTCCCAAATGAAGTAGAAAGGAAGAGCTTTGTATTTTCCTTTGAGCGCTCCCCATGTAGCAAAAGTGTTAATAAAATTGTCCATTCTCCATCCCAGATCAATAAGAAAATGAGAGAAAAAAGACCATATTTTGAGTACAAATGGACAAGTCAGAAATAAATGGGCAATCGATTCTTCATGATTGTTACAGTAAATGCACCAACCGGGTCCATGAAAGCCCCTTTTTATGAGATTTTCCCAAGTCAGCACCTACTCCTTCCAAAATAACCAGCCAAACAATAAGTTTTTGTAAGGAATGTTCCAATGCCAATATGCCCTGAAAGGAAATAGAGTTCTAGCTCCAATTTTATTTCTGATAATGAAAAGGTATATGTCCTGCACGACAAGCCCATCTTCTTTCATAAGGCCATCCCAAACAATCTGATCCCCTCCTTGAAGGAAGCTGAAACCACCTGACTGTAAAACATCAACATATCTCTGCCAAGACCCAACATCTCAATCCAGTAATCCAAGTTGATCAGTTGTTTTCCATTTGGTACCTCCTTGTTGCCAAGAGGCAATCAGTCGCGAGACGAAAACAATCCCCCTGTGGGACAAAAAATGAATTATTCTATCATCAATCTACTGTCCCGCCGAAAGACCCAAAATCCTGTCACAGCCTAGTGCAATTTATTTTTCGTTCCCCAGTCTTCATGCGAGACGCAATGTAAATTGATCCATGACTTTCCGGAAGCTCTTCCAAATGAAAAACTCGTGTCTCTTCTGAACCAAAGAACTTCTATAAATCTGCAAGAGAGGGTCTCCCTCCAGGTATTTTATCTGACTGATATCCAACCAGATGTCGCCACCATTTAATACTCTCCATAGATATTTGATTAATATGGATGTATAAAAGGAACAAGCATGCACCAATCCCCATCCCCCATAATCTTTAGGCACAATAATCCTATCGAGTTTGCAAAGGTGGATTTTATTTCCTTTAGAAGCCCTTGTCCATATAAATTGTGAGATTGTGGTGTTTATGAGAGAGATCGTACGAGCAGGGAGGAAGAAGAGATGGGCCCAATATACCACAAATTGTTGTAGAACAGCTTGAACTAATATATATCTCCTGCCTAGGAACATCCATATATGAGACCATTTATGAATTATGTCTTTAAATTTATCAACTAACTAGGTCCAATCTATCGTTTTATAGCCACATGGTTTCAATTTGAAACCCAGGTAAGAAATACCCTCCGAAATGTGCTTGATATGAACCTCCAAGAAGCCGACAATGAAATTGATCTCATTTATATTACCTTCCACGTGGATAAGAAAATATTTTCTTTTGTTAATGTGCAGTCCAGTTGCAGCATCGAAAAGAGTGAGGAGGAAATGCAAATAAAACCATTGATTCCTGATAATTCTGCCGAAAAAAAAGTAAATCATCTACAAACAAGGAATGTGAGATGCATATAGATGGGGAAAAGGATATGGCTTGGAAAAAACCAGCTTGCTTCACCATATTCTTAAGATTGTTGAACCCATCCATAACAAGAATAAAAATTAAAGACAAGAATAAAAATTAAAGGAGGGAGAAAACATCCTTGGCGAAGACCACGCCCCGCCTCAAAAAACTCTGATGGAAGTCCATTAATGATAACCGCATACTTGACTGAAGAAATACATGCCATACTCCATCTAATATTATGCAGAGAGATGCCAATCCTAAAGAGGACTAGTCTGCGCAGTCATATGCTTTGAATAAGTCCACCTTCATTATAAATGCCTCCAGTTTCTGGGACTATACTCAGTGTAAAACCTTTTGAGCAGATGCCACTGCATCATGGATCAAGTGTCCCTATAGGAACACGTATTTGTCAGCTGATATATATGAAGAGAGCATGCTTATGAGACTTATTCCCACGCCATTGAAGTCATTCTCATTTGGGATTCCGCATGAGGTAATGCATTTCCAAGGAATGAATTCTAGACGAATGTCTCGTGTCCGCCCTGAACCATGATGCCAAAGGACATGAAATGCTAGATATAACAATTTTTTGAAGGAATTTGTGAATAGAGTCCCCCCGCCTCAAAAAATCCCATCTGACATCAAACCTTGCAGAGTAATGTCTTCGTATGAGGCAATACGATTGAAACTGTACATCACAGCAATCGCAAGCTCAACGCCATGGAGGGTTGTATTGAGCTTCACATTGGTGGAAGAGCATAGCTTGATCAAATAACTATTATTTGGGAAATATTTAGAAGTACGCAACATTACTCCGTTAATTTATACACCTGGAATTAATTAGTAATTCTGATTTGTGTATTGATACCTGTAATTTTCTCAATTGTAACATAGGGGTTTAATTTCATTTGATTACCAAAACATTGTCACCACTGCTTGCAGGCAGCTCCAGAGGTTGTAATTTCATCCTTTGACACCTCCTAGGTCACGTACATCAAACATTTTGTTCTCTCTCCCTTATGGCTTTATGGATGTATATGAATGAATGAATGGATTTTAATAACATCCATGGACGGGATTTAGGACTTCAACCCATCATAATTTTTTTTTTTTTTTTTAAGATTGTTTTTTTGTTATGAATCTTGATTAAGAAGTTCGCAGTGTTGATAAGTCTCGGAACAACTTGTTCAAACAATTCACTTTCAGAATGTTTTTAAACTGATTATAAATTTTTTCATAAGCTAGAAAATCCATGATATAGTGCCATTTTGTTTCAACATCCATTTCCTACAAAAGATGCAGATTTTTTCTTCCCTAATTACCCAAAACGAGAGCTTTTCTTTCCCGAAAAAAATGTACAAGAAATAGAACAGGAAGGAAACAGATTTTTGTACCGTCATTTTCATCTCAAGGTCTATGAAACCGATTTCTCCAAACACTGGTGGTTTATGCAAACATTTTTAGTTTATTAAAATAGAACCAACAACTTGGTTTAACAACAGTGGTTGCACTAAATACGTCTTCTTCTGATTCAGTTTCAAGTTATCACCAGTAACTAATGGCAGTCCTCTGGCACTCATACATTTCATAAAATTTAATTTAAAAATCATAAGTTGAATTTTTTATTTTTCTAATCAATTAAAAACATTTTCGCATCATATTTAAAAAAATAAATGAATGAATATGATCGTAACTTTTTAATTTTTATAAAATTTTCATTATTAAATTATAATAATATTAAATATATTTTAATATTAATATACAATATATTTTTTTATTTGTTTTTCATATTTTAATGTTTATTTTTATTTTACATATTTTATTATTATTATCCGTATTATTATTATTATTATTAGTATTTGTTTATCACATTTCAAGTTAATGATGTTGATATAAAAATATGTTTGAATTCATTGACTATTGCAAATCATGGTTGATTATGGTGACTATAATTGATTGAAGATGGCCATGCTTGCCCATGGTTAATTAGGGCTGACCATAGTTGACTAAAATTGACATGGTTAATTATGGTTCACTATGTTCAACTTTAATCAACTATCGTTTCACTATGGGTGGACATGGTTTGACCATGTTAACCATCGACAACAGTTTTTTGGCCAATTTTATTTTGTTACAAACTTCTAAAGTGGAAAAGAACATCTGAACAAGAGAAGTAAAACCCTGGTGGAAACAAAAAAAAAACAAGTAACCCTAGTCGAATGAGCACTTATTAACCATGACCAGTGGATTACCTCAATCCATCACCACCATAGATTAGAAATGTCATATGAAAAAGGTGATTTGTCACATGAAAATTGTTAAGGTGTACAAGTCACATGAGTGGCAAAACCCAAGGACCTCATGCTCCATGCAAGTGTTCATATGTGATAAGGTTCAAATCATAATAGTAAATAGACTATTCTAAATCAAATGAGTCCACATATACATCAATCCCTGCAGAGGGACTTGCAACTACAATAATCATTTAATAGTATTTAAAATAAACACAAAATCATTGTATAAAATAAAAACAATATATATTGAACATGTCATAAATCCAAAGCCATATTGTTGAATTCTTAGTTAAACTGAGAGGAGGGTGGGGGGTGAATCAGTTTAACACATACATGAGCTTTTTAAATTTTTCATCAGCTTATTTACAACTTACTTTTATAACCAACTTTAGTATATGAATAGTCTTAATAAGTTGCAGTAAGTATTAAATTAATGTGACATCAAACTTATTATGAGAGCAGCAAACATTAAGCAGATTTGGTAAATCATCTCAGCACACAGGCAACACAGATAGAGACAGCAAATATAAGTGGAAACCCATAAAGGGAGAAAACCACATCTTATTATTGTTGTGATGCAAATGCAAGCTCCAACTCCCTCTCACCACTGTTTTTCTGCAGGCACCAACCTACAGGAGGCTCCAACCTCAATTCTGCAAGATACAACTTGCAAGGAAGCTCCAACTCACTTCAATTTTCTGCAGGCACTAACCTACAGGAGGCTCCAACCTCAGTCAGCTACAACTGATAGCTATCAAGCTTCAACTTGATAGGGAAGCTCCAACTTCCTCAATTTATCAAAAGAAATGTTTGCTGATTTACCTCAGATATCAGCTCTGTTCTGTAACATCTCTTTCTGCTCCTCTCTTCCTTATCTTCTCTGCCTCAATCTTCTATACTTTGCATTCTATATCCTTACTCTCTCTAACCTCTTTGTGCATATCAATGTGATATTATATATAGAGTTCATCACATGACTCTTTACATTCCTCAGGGAATTTGAAGTGAATAGTCCTGACTTTTTTCCTTCTGCCTTCTCATTTCTTTTACCCGCTCATTCAGAAAAATATAACAATATGTATTAATTTCAATATTACAGTGGGAATTTTTTTTTCCTACCGGAGACTTGCCAATGCATCACAAACAATAAAAAATCAATTACAACATTTACTTTCACATTTTCAGTTACATAAAGACAATTTTACTTAGTCCATTTTCTGGCTTTTGGCTTTGTTGGCTTTGTCTTTTCTGTAGCTGTCAGGTGACTGTTCTGCCTTCTTCTGCTCATTGTCTTCTGCAAATTTTCCAATTTTCCATGCTTATTGACCTGTCCAATTCATTCCTGTACATATTCTTGTTCACTGTACTTTTGTTTCTGCACGCTCTCCTCTTCATTGCAGTTGTGTGACCGCTGCATATATATAACTATCTTTTAATATAACTGCTGATTTTAAATCTGGGCAAAATTGAATTAATGCGGAAACTTCATTTTTCCATGGTTATAAAACCATACGTATAAATTCATTCATATTTCAATCTTTACAATATTTCATACGGGACCATATATATTGGGACCCACATATTCCAAAGTCTTCAAAGTGAAAACGCCTTTTGAATACCCTTACCATAGACATTTGTTAAGCAGCTAGCTCCTGACCATATATTTTAAACCCAAGGCTTTGGATTTAAACCCAACCGTTAATATATGTGAAATCTTCGGTCTTCCTTTATAGAAATCTGAATTAGACTTTGGATTAAAATCCAATTTGCAGTATGGTCCGCACATATATTAATTTTATTGACTAACCATTGAAAGGTCCTTTTTATATAACGCACTACCCAAATATATACTTTGCCGCAAGTTTATCATATTTCATCTGATGGTGACAATCTTGTCGCGCCCCATCTAACTGATCTGATGGCAATCAATGAGTGTCGCGTAGATTAAATGTACGGGTTTTAAACCTCAGACTCTGCACGATGAACTGGGGCCCATTTGTTAACCTCCCATTCACATCTGACGGTCGAGACAACGTCAGGTCAACTTCGGTGATCCGATGATCACAAATCAATATCGCTTGAATTTATTGCACGAGAGTTAATTCTCAATATCTACGCGAAAAAATTTGTATTGTAAAACTGCCTGAGGACACATGTCCTACTCCGACGCATATTGCGTTCCCATTGCAAAAACTACTTACCACTTCACTTCTCACGCGAATACCACCGGGGTGCTCTCCGAAATCACCTTCTACTGTTCACAAGTCATGGTTTCGCGTTGCTCTTTAACTCAGGGTTCTGCCGACTCTTCAATGTATTATTATAATTAAACTCTTTTCTTCGCACTTTAATATATATGAACCCTTTCTTATGTATTATCATAATTAAACTCCTTTCTTCGTTCTTGCTTATCCTTTCTTCGCACTTTAATATGTATGAACCCTGTTTCATTGTTATTTTAATATAACGCTATCATATGGTTTAACACCTGACTGTATTATATTTTTATTGTTAAACACTTGGTTCCATTACCCTCAGGGTTCCTTCTTGACCGTTCAACACTTCTGTTGCACTCTTTGGCATTTTCGCATGCTGAACTGACAGTTCTAACAATAACTACAATGCGCATTCGAGGTTTGTATTTCACATTCTCCGAAGCCCTTGCTTCTCACTCTATTTTCTTCGCATTCAAGGTTTGTATTTCTGATGCTGTAGTGTAATTAACTTCTCCATTGTTCTCCATTCTAATTGGCCATGATATTCACTGTTCCATTGTATCGAACAGTTTCGAACCCTTACCCTTCGTTCTCGTGCTATCTACACTTATGGCATTCAACTGTTCTAACTTCTCCATTCAACCAAAATCCCGATTATAAACAGAAATTAAAAAGGCCCACAGTTTCATTAAACAGAGAGAAAACCCTCTCCACTCACTCTTCGACTGTCAATGAATATTTTTGTCTAAGAGAAAATCCCCTTTCACACTACTCACTTTGAACCTGGAAATGAATCTTTTTTCACTGCTTTTTCTTAGCCTCTGCCGTTGTCCTTTGTATATCTCTGCCTATGCTTCCTCCTTTTCCATATACAATAATTCATCTGAAAACTGTATAAAACCCCTAATACCTAAATAAACCTCTGTATTAAGTTCATTCAGGGCCTTCCAATCTTCACTGCTCTGTCTCTCTAGTTCTGCTATTAAATGGCCCTCTTCTACTGTCCTCACTACTTTGCAGCACCACCTCATCTGTCTCCTCCTGCCTCCTTTGCCATCAATGAAAACATTTCCAACAGTCTCCCCCTTTGGCATTGATGGCAATATACTTTCTTTGTTTGCCTTTCAGGACCCTTTCTCCTGTTGCCTGCTCTTCCTCCCCCTTTGACATCAATGGCAAGGATTTTTTTTTTTTTTTGGTGTGCTTTCAACTTTCGCCTATGTTGCTCTGATCTTGAGGACCCGTCTCATGCTTTTCTTGCTAGATGATCTCCCCCTGGAATGATATTTTCGTTTCTTTTCTCCCCCTGGACTGAAGCTTCCTTTTTCTTTCAGAGAGTAGTATCTAGAGACACTACCCCTAGTTTATTTCTTAGATATTCGAATGGCTCTCTAGCAAGAGTTTTTGTGAATATATCTATTGTTTATTCTTTTGTGGGCACATATTCCAACCTTACTACCTTCTGTGCTAGTTGTTCTCTTAGAAAATGGTACTTGATTGGGATGTGTTTAGTTTTTGAATGAAGTATAGGATTTTTTGAAATACTTATAGCACTTGTATTATCACATTTGATAGAGATGAGTTCATTAATGGTTACCTTCATATCTTGGAGGGTTTGCTTCATCCACATGACTTGTGTACAACATGTTGCTGCTGCTATGTATTCTGCTTCTACTGTAGATAGCGAAATAGATGTTTGTTTCTTGCTTAGCCATGCCACCAGACTTTCTCCTAGATAGAATGCACCTCCACTTGTACTTTTCCTATCATCCACACAATTGGCCCAATTTGCATCTGTGTATGCTGTCAAAGTGAAACTTTTGCCTTTAGGATACCAAAGTCCACGCTGTGCAGTTCCTTGTAGATATCTGAATATTATTTTGACTGCAAGAAGGTGATTTTGTTTAGGTGCTGCTTGATATCTAGCCACTAGTCCTACTGCTAGCATGATGTTTGGTCTTGATGCTGTCAGATACATCAGACTTCCTATCATGGATCTGTAGAGTTTTTTATCTATATCATTAGATCTATCATCAGCACACAGCTTGCATCCTGTGAGCATGGGAGTTGACATAGGTTTGCAGTCTTCCATTTTGAACTTTTTCAACATTTCTTTTAAGTATTTTCTTGTGAGATGAATGTACTGTGTTCTTTTGTTGAATTTAAGTCCTAAATAAGCGAGTTCTCCAATCATAGACATCCACAAACTATGATTTCATCTCCTCATTGACCTTTTGCTAGCTCATCTTTGTTGCTTCCAAACATAATGTCATCAACATATACTACAACAATCAGGAGTTCATTTCCATGGGCTTTTATGTATAGATTGATGTCTACTCCTCCTCTCTTAAAGCCTTGTTTTTGCAAATACTTATCTAGTCTTGAGTACCAAGCACGAGGAGCCTGTTTCAGTCCATATAGAGCCTTCTTTAGTTTGCACACATAGTCTTCTTTGTCTGTTAATGAGAAACCTTTTGGTTGTTCCATGTAGACTTCTTCTTTTAGATCTCCATTCAGAAATGCAGATTTCACATCCATTTGATATACCTTGAAGTCTTGGTAGCATGCAAAGGCCAGAAACATTTTGATAGCTTCCATTCTGGCTACAGGGGCAAATGTTTCATCATAATCAAGTCCTTTGATTTGTGAATATCAATATGAAACAAAGTCAGCACTGT
This sequence comes from Pinus albicaulis, assembly GCA_034641835.2. Lineage (NCBI taxonomy): Eukaryota > Viridiplantae > Streptophyta > Pinopsida > Pinales > Pinaceae > Pinus > Pinus albicaulis. The sequence goes on along the minus strand of CM076582.1, from coordinate 1,014,442,750 downwards.
TCTACGACTAGACATCCTTCCTCATTCATTTTATTTTTGAATACCCATTTTGAGCCAATGACATTTTCTCGGTGGGTCTAGGAACTAGTTCCCGGGTATTTTCTTCTCAATTTTGGTCCAATTCTTCATTCATAGCATGATCCCAAGACTTGTCTTTCTTGACTTCTTCAAACTTCTTTGGCTCTATTTATGATAGCATGGCTCTGTATACCTCTTTTGTCTTTTTAGTTAGCTACCTTCTTGTCTGGACCCCTACTCTCTTGTCTCCTATGATCTGATCTTCAGGATGGTTCTTCTGAGTGTATCTAGAGGGGGCTTTAGAGCTCAGTTTAGCATCTTCTATTGTCTTTCTTGTTTCATCATCATCTTGGTTTTCTTCTTCATGGTGGTCTAAAGGACTGCTGCAGTCTGTACCTCTTGTATTGTTTGGAAATTCTTCATCAAATCTCACGTCAATGCTTTCTACAATTTTTCGAAGAGTCTTATTGTAGCACCTGTACCCTTTACTTTGGCAGAATATCCTATAAATATCCCTTCATCTGCTCTTGCATCAAATTTCCCAAGATTTTCATCATTATTCTTTATGTAGCACTTGCTTCCAAATATTATAAAATTCTTGATTGAAGCTGGTTTACCATGCCATATTTCATAGGGAGTCTTGTCACTACTTGGCCTTAAGTGAGCTTTGGTAAGGATATGCACGGCTATGTGTACTACTTTTGCCCAGAAGTTTTGAGGAATATTACTCTCTTGCATCATGGCTCTGGAAATTTGTTGTACAGATCTGTTTTGTCTCTCTACTACACCATTCTGCTGAGGTGTCCCTATAGTAGTAAATTGTTGCTTTATTGCATGTTCATTGCATAGGTCTGCAAAGTCATAATCTGTGAATTCACCTCCTCTGTCTGATCTGATGCATTTTAGCTTGCATCTTGTTTAATTTTCTGCCAAAGCTTTGAATATTTTGAATTTTTTCAGAGCTTCTGATTTATTCTTGAGAAATGCAACCCATGTCATTCTGGAGAAATCATCTATTATCAGCATGAAGTAGGATTCTCCACTTGGTGTTTTAGTTCTTGCAGGTCCACACAGGTCCATGTGCACAATTTGTAGAGGTCTTCTTGTTGGTAACTCATCTTTTGCCTTGAAGGATGTTCAGGTTTGTTTGCCCAATTGACAAGATTTGCATATGGTATTAGAAGTTCTTCTTATTTCTAGCATGTCTCTGACAGCTTTCTTCTTGCTTAGTCTGATGATGTGATCGAAGCTGAGATGTCCCAACCTTTTATGCCATAACCATAACTCCTCAAGTTTGCTAAGATGACATGCTTCATCTTCTTCTTTCACAATGTAAAAATTACTCTCTGTTCAAACTCCTTTGAGCAAAGTCTTACCTGTGGTGCTTGATCTAACTTCACAATCTTGTGCTCTAAAAAGAACTTCACAGCCTTTATCACACATTTGACTAACACTCAGCAAATTTGCTTTTAGCCCATCTACAAATAGTACATCTTGGGCCTTTCCTCTACCATTTTCTAGGCTGACTGAGCCTTTTCCTTTTATTTTTCCCGATTTATCATTGCCAAAAGTAAAATTGCCAGATTTCTTTTCATCAAGAGTTATAAACTTGCTTCTCTCTCCAGTCATGTGTTTTGAGCAACCACTGTCCAAATACCACTGGATTTTTAGGTCTTGAGCAGTTAGAGCCAAGTCACATTTATTCACCTTCTTTATCCACTAGAAGCACCCTTTTGTTTGGTATCTTTTGTGAGGTGATGATCGACACCTTCTGAGTGGACATTTGGAAGGCATATGTCCAACTTGATTGCATACACAACATTTGATCATAATTTTTGTAGAATTGTGAGTATGAACAAAATTTCTTTGACTCATAAACCTCCTTGAGGTGTTGAACATCAATCTTTGTTCATACTTTGTACACTCAATGATTTTATGGCCAAATTCCTTGCAATAAAAATAGTAACCATAGAAACTATTTGCATACCTGATGTAAGGTTGTCTTCTCCATTTGTTTGCTTGAGACAGTCTCTTCACTGTCTGCATCTTTTGTTGGTTTGAATTACTCCTCTTTGCATGACAATATGCAACAATGTGTCCCAGCTTGTGGCAGGCATAACATGTGGCATTCTTCATAGGAGGGAAGTATCTCCTTTGATGGCTTCCAAATTTGACATACTCAGGGGTATATGATCCTTTTTCTATTGTCTTAGTATTTATTTCATTCTTTGTTACTAGAGGTTTCTTCTTGTCTCTGTCTTCCTCATTACATGTTTCTTCTTTTGTAGGAATTGTTTGAGTTGCTTCATCATTCTTCTTTGATTTTACAAAAATAATCTCTTTGTTTTCCTTTTCTTTGTTTTTACTTGAGTCTCCTTCATAGCCTATTCCAGTTTTTATCATAGGAGATCTTTGGGCATCCAAAATTTCGTTCAAATTTTTAGAGCTTGTTGTTTGAGAGGAATTTGTAGACACTTTCCTCTGAGCATTTTCTAATTTCTTCCTCATACATATAACTTCTTCTTCTAGCTTCTCTTGCTCTCGAGTTTTATCCTTGATTTGCTGAAGTAACATGTCTTCTATCTTCTTGGCTTTTTAAGCTCTACCTTTAGTTGCACATGAGGACTTCTAAATTTTTCTCCTCTTATGCCAGGGAGAATGTCTTTTTGTTTTACACTTGGGTTTAAATCTACCCAATATAAATCTCCTCCGAACTTCTTAGCTCCCCTTCAGGTCGACTTCACCTTCTTCTTCTTCTATCTTCTAGCGAGTCCTTCAAGTTCTTCTATGGCCATCGATAAAAATCGAGAGGGTTCCTTCTTCACTTGAGGGTTCATCGGAGTCTTCGGATGTCTTTATTTGTCTTGTTGAGCATAGGCGGATTTTTCTGTTGAACTTCTTTCCTTTCTGCCAGTTCTTTGATGTATTTTTATCTGATTCTTGAGCCTGATTCCTTACTTTCTTGTGAGGACACTTAGCAGCATAGTGTCCAACTCTTCCACAGTTAAAGAATTTGAAAGGAAGTTTACCTTTGTATCTACCTGAGCCTCTATCGAGTTTCTTGACAAATTTTGCCTCTTCTTCATCCGAGCAAGAGCATATGTCTTCCTCTTCTTCTTTCTTCTTTTCGGTTTTAAAGGTTGCCTCCCTCGTACTTGGCTTCTTCTGTGGGAGCCTCATCTCATATGCTGTTAGATTTCCAAGTAGCTGGTTCATGGTCAAGGTCTCCCAATCAGTTGTTTCTTATATTGCAGACACCTTGGGATTAAATCTGGATGGAAGAGATCTTAGAATATTTTGCACAATTATACGTTCTGGTATGGTTTCTCCAAGAGCTTTCATATTGTTAACAATTTATGCAACTTTTAGGAAGAAGCTGCCAACATCTTCATCATCATTCATTTTTAAATTTTCAAACTGGGCTCTACATACTTGAAGTTTGGCAGTCTTTACCTTTTTATTTCCCTCATGGATATTCTCTAGAGTGTCCCACATATCTTTAGCAGTCCTATTATGCATTATTTTGATAAATTCAGCCTCACAAAGTCCACTTAAGATTGCATTCATGGCCTTTGCATTTGCTACAAATTATTGTTTAGCTTCTCTTTATGGGTCAGTTGCCTTTGGGGGATATCCAAATTCTACAGCAGCCCATACCTCTATTCCTAGAGACATTATGTATGCTCTCATTCTGATTTTCCAGAAGGCATAATTAGCACCAGTGAAGAAAGGGGCATTATTGGTGTGGTTAAACTGGTATAAAGGGAACTTGGCTATGATACCAATTGTTGAATTCTTATTTAAACTGAGAGGGGGGGGGGGGGGTGAATCATTTTAACACATACATGAGATTTTTAAATTTTTCATCAGCTTGTTTACAACTTACTTTTATAACCAACCTTAGTATATGAACAGTCTTAATATGTTGCAGCAAGTATTAAATTAATGTGATATCAAACTTATTATGAGAGTAGCAAACATTAAGCAGATTTGGTAAATCATCTCAGCACATAGGCAACACAGATAGAGACATCAGATATAAGTGGAAACCAATAAAGGGAGAAAACCACATCTTATTATTGTTGTGATGCAAAGGCAAGCTCCAACTCCTTCTCACCACTGTTTTTCTGCAGGCACCAACCTACAGGAGGCTCCAACCTCAATTCTGCAAGCTACAACTTGCAAGGAAGCTCCATCTCCCTTCAATTTTCTACAGGCACCAACCTACAGGAGGTTCCAACCTCAGTCAGCTACAACTGATAGCTATCAAGCTTAAACTTGATAGGGAAGCTCCAAATTCCTCAATTTATCAAAAGAAATGTTTGATGATTTACCTAAGATATCAGCTCTGTTCTGTAGCATCTCTTTCTGCTCTTCTATTCCTTATCTTCTCTGCCTCAATCTTCTATACTTTGCATTCTCTATCCTTACTCTCTCTAACCTCTCGATGCATATAAAATTGATATTATATATAGAGTTCATCACATGAATGTTTACATTCCTCAGGGAATTTGAAGTGAATAGTCCTGACTTTTTGCCTTCTACCTCCTTATTTCTTTTTCCATCTCATCCAAAGAAATATAGCAATATGTACTAATTTCAATATTACAGTGGGATTTTTTTTTCCCTCCGGAGACTTGCCAATGCATCACCAACAATATAAAATCAATTGCAACATTTACATTCACATTTTTAGTTACATAAAGACAATTTCACTCAACCCATTTTCTGGCCTTTGGCTTTGCTGGACTTGTATTTTCTGCAGCTGTCAGGTAACTGTTCTACCTTCTTCTGCTCACTGTCTTCTGAAATTTTCCAGTTTTCTGTGCTTGTTCACCTGTCAAATTCATTCCTGTGTATATTCCTGTTTATCGTACTTTCGTTTTTGCACGCTCTCCTCTTCATTGCAGTTGTGTAGCCGTTGCATATATATATATATAACTGTCTTTTAATATAACTACTGATTTTAAATCTGGGAAAATTCCAATGCTTTCATTTTCTTCACTGGCACTTTAAATAAATGAATGTGGAGGCTTACTTTATAATTACACTATGGTTATAACCCATAACATCATCCATACTTGCATTCGACTCAGTATTCACTTTTTATCTAAAGCCAGCGTTACGGACCATATTAACCTCCAGCCTTCACTTTATAAGGTTCGAATCTTGATTCACTTACAATTAAATCAATGTGTAGTGGTTCATAATATGAATGAATATATTCTACCGTAGACTCTTGTTAAAAGCCAAACAAAAATCATAAAGTAGAACCGAGCCCCACACACTACAATACCCTTGCATACATTAACTCGACGTTCATTAACAAACCTTGTACATTCAACTTTACAACTTCATTTTGGTTCAAACCAACCTCGCAATATATCACATAAACCAAACTTCGTAACATATCACATCTCCTATGTTTGGATTAGTGGATTTAATACCATTTCATCCGATGGTTGCAATCTCGTTGCGCCCCATCTAACTGATCTGACGGAAATCAATAAGTGTCACGTAGATTAAATGTATAGGTTTTAAACTTCAGACTTTGCGCGATGAACTGGGGCCCAGTTGTTAACCTCCCGTTCACATCTGACAATCGAGACAACGTCGGGTCAACTTCGGTGATCCAACGATCACAAATCAATATCACGTGAATTTATTGCACGAGAGTTAATTCTCAATATCTACATGAAAAAATTTGTATTGTAAAATTGCCTGAGGACACGTGTCCTACTCCGACGAATATCGCGTTCCCATTGCAAAAACTGCTTACCACTTCACTTATCGTGCGAATACCACCGGGGTGCTCTCCGAAACCGCCTTCTACTGTTCACAAGTCATGGTTCTGCGTTGCTCTTTAACTCAGGGTTCTGCCCACTCTTCAATGTATTATTATAATTAAACTCCTTTCTTCGCACTTTAATATATATGAACCCTTTCTTATTGTTGCTTTAATATAATGCTATCATACGGTTTAACACCTGACTGTATTAGATTTTTGTTGTTAAACACTTGGTTCCATTACCCTCAGGGTTCCTTCCTGACCATTCAACACTTCTGTTACACTCTTTGGCGTTTTCGCATGCTGAACCGACAGTTCTAACAGTAACTACAATGTGCATTCGAGGTTTGTATTTCACATTCTCCGAAGCCCTTACTTCTCATTCTATTTTCTTCGGATTCAAGGTTTGTATTTCACATTCGAGGTTTTTATTTCTGCTGCTGTAGTGTAATTAACTTCTCCATTGTTCTCCATTCTAATTGGCCACGCTATTCACTGTTCCATTGTATCGAATGGTTTCGAACCCTTGCCCTTCAATCTCGTGCTATCTACACTTATGGCATTCAACTGTTCTAACTTATCCATTCAACCAAAATCTCGATTATACACAGAGATTTAAAAAAAAGGCCCACAATTTCATTAAACAGAGAGCAAACCTTCTCGACTCACTCTTCGACTGTCAATGAATCTTTTTGTCTGAGAGAAAATCCCCTTTCACACTACTCACTTCAAACCTCGAAATGAATCTTTTGTCACTGTATTTTCCTTAGCCTCTGTTGTTGTCCTTTGTCCATCTCTGCCTCTGCTTCCTCCTTTGCCATATATAATAATTCATCTACAAAATGTATAAAACCCCTAATACCTAAATAAACCTTTGTATTAAGTTCCTTCAGGACCTTCCAATATTCACTGCTCTATCTCTCCAGTTCTACTATTAAATGTCCCTCTTCTACTATCCTCACTACTTTGCAGCACCACCTCATCTGTCTCCT
>CM076582.1:1014275847-1014435852 GCA_034641835.2 Pinus albicaulis | reverse complement strand
TCATTGACTGTCACCATAAACTCATTGGTGACATCAAGGTACGTCACGAATAATGACTATAATGACAAACAGTGACCCTCACCATTTCATAAATAACGATTATGACTACCTTTAATGGCTGCCCAATACGACACATATACAGATGTTGTTGATCGTCACTATTTCATATTTTTGTGATATTTAAAAGTCCCTCCCACAAACCTACTGGTGATGGCTAAAAGAGCATCCGTCACTAAAAATCGATCTTCGCTATTCCTATATATGAATACTGCACGGCGGAATCAAACCACCAACCCTGGCTAAAGCAAAAGCCTTTCCATTGAGCTAGCACCCTTTAAAGAATTATAATCCAGTGCACAGATATACAGATCGGGATTGAAAAAGTGTGCGGATACTATGATATGAATTGCTAAGTTAATCATCTAAAGTCTGAAGTGGTGTATATCTACATAGAGAGAAAGTAAAAGAAAGGAAGCTAAATCGGAGATTTACCTTCCTATTCTTAGTATTCAAAAGAAAGTAATATATATATATATATATATATCAAGTGAATATGAAGTAAGAAGCAATGTCTTGACTAAACCAAGGAAAATAGAAGCAGAAACCAAGTTCTCTAAATGTTGAAGCAGATCAGTGTAAGACGATGAAAATATAAAGGATTAGCATTGGAAGTAGCGAAAGAAGCAGTAGTGAGGTCTTGGAAGCATTCATAGGTCAAGGGTCTAAGTCTTAGTCATGGTACTTGTCATTTGAAGATCTATAAGAAGAATTTCTCGTGGGTTTTCCTCTCCAAGAGGGAGAGGTTTTGCCCTCACTCTAGGAGCCTAACTTTGTGTCTTTTGTATTTTGGTAATTGACTTGATGAAAGACTAAATAAGCTAAGAAAGAGAAGACATAAGCAACTCAAGTAAACTCACAAGTAATTATCAAGAAGAGAATTTGAATTAATCTCCGGCCCTACAAATTCTCAACACATAGATCACCTTGTTGAAAGTTGAAACACCAAACCATCCATTACCAAAATACAAAAGACACAAAGTTAGGCTCCCAGAGTGAGGGAAAAACCTCTCCCATGAAAGACTAAATAAGCTAAGAAAGAGAAGACATAAGTAACTCAAGTCAACTCACAAGTAATTATCAAGAAGAGAATTTGAATTAGTCTCCAGCCCTACAAATTCTCAAAACATAGATCACCTTGTTGAAAGTTGAAACACCAAACCATCCATTTTTTTTGTTTAAGGTTTTTCATGTGTAGCTATATTTTCCTTTTGAATGGGAGGGCATCACAAAAACATACTTTCCCTAGTATTATCTTGAGTATAGATAAGACCTTCTCCAACAATAAAGGATAATAGACGTATACTAGTTTCCCTGAGTTCTAAATCTACACCTTGCATAACATTTAGTCATGTCACTTGGTTCTTTGCAAGATGGCACATAAGAGTAATGGGTAAGGAACCTTGCATAACATTTAGTCATGTCACTTGGTTCTTTTCAAGATGGCACATAAGAGTAATGGGTAAGGAAGATTTCATCGACTCACATAATAAGCTTGAAAATTGCTACAAATATCTTGGATTTCTTCCATAAAGAATTCAATCTCTAGAGCAGTTGATTGTCAATATTGGCGCAGCTACATAAGTAGAACTACAAAAGTTCATATTTCACTATTATTAATTCAATTGCAACTGTTATTTCTCTTGATAACTCAATTGCAACTGTTCTTTCATAGAAGATGTAGATACAAGCCCTTCCAAGGCACTGAACCCCTAAACACCACACTACTCGGCCACAAAGAAGGCACATCCCATGGAACCTATGGAATGCCTCCCTCTCCACCATCCTTTCTGATGACCAGTGTCCTACCTATCTTTTGTGAGTGTTATTTTTTCAAACACTGCTGGAGACATATAGATGATCAATGTTCAGTTATGCTTCCAGGAAAGATTCATTGGTGTTCTACATCTTTTGGAGATTGTCAATCTCTAGTTCGTATTGCCCTCTTTGGGATATGGCAGTCCTTACAGAGTTTGGCATTATTCAATCTATGGAAGATTTATGTTTTTCACCATGAGGAGAGCTCATTCTATGCTTATGTTCTGTGGAGGGATAAGGTATACCATCAGCGTTTGGCCAAAGACACTACTGATCAAAGATGCCCAATGTTTAGATCCCATTGTTTATTTTTATATGCTCTTATATTTTGATAAGAGTTTATGATCTCCACTTTTTTCTCTACTGTTTTTGAATAATTTCTAAAAACATAAGACATGTTTTCCAAAAAAAGAAAAAGCATTACAAAGTCCATCCTTACCTGGTATTACCATCAATTTCATATAGCAGAATTAAAGAAAACTAAGATGGGGAAAAGGAGAAGACATGAACACCAATGGCATATGATTCTAATTTTAGCATGGATAGGTCAGATTCATATCTAGATATGGATATTTAGCAGCTAAACTGCAGTTTTCTTCTGTATTTTTCAACAAATTAAACGTGATACAAAACTTTGTACGAGTTTTTATCCCAGCACAATGTTAGGGAAGTGTAATGGAATAAGAAAGGTAAAGTTTCAAACCTGCATGTGTTCATACTAATAGGTGGAGATTGAAACCTGTAGACATTCTTACTGCATATTTTCCATTTTGGCATTGTCCATTATTCCAAACCCAACCTAGAATTCTGATAATAGTGACTAGTACAACTTGCTAGTATATACTACAGACCCATGTCAAATAATGGTGACAATACAAAACTTAAAAATATGCAAGTACATGTTTTAAGGTCATTGGGGTCTGCATCCTATCTCTACATAATGGATAGATTTTAATTAGTGTGCTCCAAGGAAGAGATAAAATCTCCTTGAGATCTACACCCTATCGCTAGATTGCATGCACCCTTCTTAACTAGACTTCAGACTAGGTCAAAATTAGCAAACTACTTAAATGAATTTAAAACTAACACTTGCAAAGTGCATGCACCCTATTTTACATGGAAAACACATGCAAATTGCTGAGAATAGATTGTTAAGAATAGAGCAACAATCCAATCTATAAGATTGATCACTCCCTCACAATTAAAGTACCATACTGTTGAATTTGGAAAGAGGAAGTGTGCCCCTCACTATCCTGTCGAAATTCTGCAACTAAAGCACTCATACCTCATTCATACATGTGCCAAGGAGTACCACATGTGCAACCAGATTGTAAAAGACTATCCAAGGTACAATATTTTAATACTACCTCTTATTGAGAAAATTTTGAGAAAATTGTTCTCCACCCATCCAAGTCTCCCCATGAATATCTTGAAATTCCCTTGGCCAAGGACTTGGTTAAGATATTTGCAACCTATCTGAATGTACTCTAGATCAATTGCTCCCTTATAAAACATGTTCCCAAAAAATGGTACCTGATTTTAATGTGCTTGGAGAAATCATGGAATATTGGACTATCATAGAGTTTGACACAATTCTAATTGTCACAATTGACCCAAGTGGGCTCCAACATCTCACATGTTAGTGCTGCAATCAACTTGTGAAGCCATATATGGCTTTACAACTAGTAGTGTTGATTGCAATGTACTTTGTCTCTTCTAAACTCAATCGCACTAAACGCTGCTTCCTAGTCAACCAGAAAATTGTTTCTAAACCCAAATTGAAGCATCACCAGAAAGTACTCTTCCTATCACTTGCATCTCCTACACAATAAAAATCAGTAAATCCATGCTGCATCAACTCACCATCTCTTGCATATTTCAAACCATACTGTTTTGTACCCTAAAATTATCAAAGAACATGTTTTGCAACTACCCTATGAATATACCTCAGATCAACTGTGAACTCGCTAAGTTGATCAGTCATCATGAGATGTATCATGATGACTCTCATGATGACTGATTTTTTTTGGCACATCCAGATTTCTGACCTAGAGGCTAGCCATACTCTATGTTTTTGTCCATGCAATGTGATATAATACCAATTTATATATCTGTATCAACCATCATATGTTTATGCGGATAAAGTATACTATGTATTCAGTTTTGTCTTTCCACTAGATTATAAATCCAGGCCATGGGGAGATACCATTTATGCCCAGTTTTTGGGTCTGGATATGGGGGAACAATCCAGATTTATGGTGGGACTAAGTTGTTGTTAGTGGCTTTCATGCTGGCTTTTTCCTCATCTACTTTTGTATAGTCAAATTTTCCAACATGCAAGTGTTCTGACTTGTTATATTATGTTTATTTTGGAAACTGCCAATCAAATTGTACATTCAAGGATGCAGAGGAACAATTTGACTATCTTAATTTTTTGGTTGTAATGTTCTTTTGTTATGTTGTTATTTTCTAAAGTACACTGGTCAGAACTTCAACATTCACTTTAGTAACTCTAAAATTTACGTCTCTATCTATTTCTCCAGGTCTCCAGCTTTGTCCAAATCTGCAATTTGGTCATACATTCTATTAATTACTGTTTTTGGTATATGTATGAAATGAATAATAATTTGGCATGGATTTTCCAACATAAGTTTTACAGTCACCCATAAAATGATGGAACACATGATTTGTGTTTTCCTATTGCAGTCAGTTGTATCAATCACAGTGAATATACCTTGTAGATGGATTAAAACTGAACGTATATTCTACAAGATCAAACAACTTGCCAAAACAGCATGCTAAACTGAACACGAACTGAATGAATAGTAAAAGACTAAAAATATACAAAGATGCATACCGTGAACCAGGTATGGCTTCGAAATTGATTCAAAAGTATGATAACAAAGGGTTGGAACAATAAGAGATGGATGTTGTTATTAACTGATATATATAGTTATTACACGATATGTTTAACCTGCAATTTCGGCTGTGGGTGGGGAATGCAATCGAGATGGAAGCTTTTATAGGGTGTTGAAATTAGTATGATCTTGTTTAGAATGTTGGGGGTCGATAGGGAATGCAATCAACTCTGAAGTTTCTGCAGGGTGTTGAAAGTATGATCTCGTTTAGAATTTCTACAAATAAAGGCTATAGAGTGATTGTCGAGCAGATTGATGTGAAAACATGATATATATATATATATATATATATATATACACACACACACGATATGTCTACCCTGCAATTTCGGATATGGGTGGGGAATGCAATCGAGATGGAAGCTTTTATAGGGTGTTGAAAGTATGATCTTGTTTAGAATGTTGCTATTTGGGATGTGGGTGGGGAATGCAATCGAGATGGAAGCTTTCATAGGGTGTTGAAAGTATGATCTTGTTTAGAATGTTGGAGGTGGATAGGGAATGGAATCAACTCTGAAGTTTCTGCAGGGTGTGGATTGTTTAGATAGTTGGATATGGGGTGGGAATCCAATCACCAGGGGAGTTTCTGCAGGGTGTTGAAAGTATGATCTCGTTTAGAATTTCTGCAAATAAAGGCTATAGAGTGATTGTCAAGCAGATTGATGTGAAACTATGATACATCTCATGATGACTGATCAACTTAGCGAGATCATGCAACTACCCTATGAATATACCTCAGATCAACTGTGAACTAGATCAAGGTGTTCACTATGAAACATACATCGAGTTTGATGTTACATCAAGTATCTAATAAATTGTCTATACATCAAAGGATCTACCATATCTGATTTCAAGTCAGCATGCAACCTAGAATTGGCATCATTGGGGTGACCATGGATTTACAAACAATCATTTGGAATCTTTTCAAGGTCTCAAGCATGTACTTTCCATGCCAAAGGAAAACCTCACTTGTACTTGGCCACACCTCTGGACCCAAGAAACAATACATCAAACCAATGACTTTCATATTTAAATACTCATTCCTACTGGGTATGTGTTATATTCAGACACTGGAAGCTCTACTAAATGAACAAGATCGATATTGCCAGCTTCCTCTACTCTTTCAATTGTTGCTTTTGCTTGCCTTCACAAAAAATTCAAAATTAGAAAATTTATTATGAACACTTGTAAGGAAACCAAATCTGAGTATTTCGTAAAGGAAGCAGGGATATTTTCTGATTTAGCTTCACCCTTTACCAAGAATAATGACAAAATGTTTGTTCCAAGATCAAGTGCAAATTATTACAATGCTATCCACCATTTTGTTTTAGCCATAGATCCCCTTGTTGAAACACCAAACCATCCATTTTTGTTGTTTAAGGTTTTTCATGTGCACCTAGATTTTCCTTTTGAATGGGAGGGCATTGCAAAAACATAATTTCCCTAGTATTATCTTGAGTATAGATAAGACCTTCTCCAACAATAAAGGCTAATAGATGTATACTAGTTTCCCTGAGTTCTAAATCTACACATTGCATAACATGTAGTCATGTCACTCGGTTCTTTGCAAGATGACACATAAGAGTAATGGCATGCTCTGTTTCTCGTAATGCAACAAGAGAAGTCTAGGGTCTTTATGTTATGTTATTTTCCTACCAAGTGCATCGGTTGGAAGGTCAGCAACATACAATGCACACAAGATATAATCTTTTTCGGAAAAAATAAAAAATAAAAATAAAATGGCAATGCATTGTCTAGAACTGAAACAACAGTAGCATTTTCCCCAATATAATTCACCCTCGTTGTTAAAACCGCTAGCCCTAAACCCCATAACCCATCACACTGTCTATCTTTATGCCATACAGAGAATGGACCCTCTCTATCTCTAAAGCCCGATGAAAGTTCATCCCGTAGGAAGTGACTAAATGTTGACAAGCTTGAAAAAATTCCAGCAAACTGCAATATCTCAGCACCTCCTCTAACACATGCTAAAGATAAACGTAAATTCAGGATTGCAAGAGCTTAATCTCTCCAACTATCATGTCGAAGCTGACTAATTACACACTTTGCGGGAAAATTCTTTTGAAAAACAGGAACCCATGTATTAGATGCAAGGAAACATTTTAAGAGCATATCAATTACAGCTAAAGGTATGTTTGCAACATTATTTTTTTCAACACAACTGCAAAGAACAGGAAAAAATCCCAAACTCATAAGAGAGACATCAGAAAGGACATCTCCCACATTCTTCCTATCTTTGATTCTCCATTTTCCTAGTACTTTTTATGTTGAGAATGAATAATATCTAATGTCTTGATATACGTCAATGATCTTAGGCTTGTGATCACTATTTTGATCTCCTTTGCATAAAGTGTCGAAGTTTGCATCTTATTTGTTATTGATACTATACAGCTGGACATTCATCTCACAAAAATTATCAAAATTTGGGCCTATTTAAAGAGAAAATTTAGCATGTAATTTGTTGGGTCACCAAGGGGGGCTAACACCTGCATTGATAACAGATAATTGAAAATATCTTCAACACACAAACCTATTGATTCTTCTGACAAGGCTGCATTTAGGTTTATTGATCCCAACTTCATCCCCTATCCAACAAGACACAATATGAGGTCCTATAAACAGAAGGATAAGCACCAAAATGGACTGAACCGAAAATGTTATACCACAAACAAGGAAAGTAGGTAGAGTCTAGATACATAACAAGCACATAAATTGTTTTGGATAAGTATGATAGTTCTCAAGCACGAATGAACTTACAACCTTTTTGTCGAATATTGACAAGGCTCACACAGTCATCAACGCTTTTAAGGCATTCACCTAAAAATATGCAAGACAAGAGGCCTTGTTTAAACTTTACACAACTAAATATTTCTAGTGTCTTTTTTGCTGCAGCTGTGAACCCTTTGTCTTCAGAGTGAGACCACCACCCTATACTCAAGGGAATATCAACTCCAACACTTTGTATGACTGATAGTTACTAGACTCTGATAACCATTACTTTAGAGAGAGATAAACAGTCCAGGATTCATGTTGGGACCTCTCAAAGGAATATCAACTCCAACACTTAGTATTCCCGATAAGTCATTGAAGTGGAAGTTGGATTCACAATCACTGCAGGGTGCCTTCATAACCAATGCCAAAGTTAATTTGGGCTGCCAGGATATGTAATACAGTTTTATTTGGGAACTGAAATAGGTCAACATGGAGTCAAGATCTGAAACACTGATTCACATTTGTTGGAGAAGGAAAATATGGAAGTCAAACTGCCAACCAAAAATGGAAGCTCATAAATAGCCTCAAAGTTGTTTTGTCTAGGATTATATAGAAGTCAAACTGCCAACCAAAACTAAAACTGGTAGCTCATGTATAGTATCAAAGGTGGCTTATTTAACTGTTTAATGCCTTCTTAACGCTCCAAAGTTTTCTACAGTTTCAATAGTTCCAAAAGTATATTTGGGCATAAATTTGAAAGGAAACGTGTCTTACTGGCTCTTGGCCCTCAATTCTGTGCATGGAGATTGAATTTCAAAGATTGTAGATGAATGAAAATAAAGCTTATGTTGTGTAGTGGCATTATGGCTTCCGTGTTATTTAAATTTCTGATGTGCGTAAATAATTGATTTGCTTCCAGAATTTGTGCACTGACTATTTGCGATGGTTATCATAGGTGTGGGTCAAGTGAATCTAACTTGAACTGACCAGTAAACTCATATAACCATATAACCTATGATGGAGGTTTAACAAGACCATTTTCAAATTTCAACAATGCTATCATGCCAATCAAGTGATTTTATAGCATTTTCTTATTTAGCTATACTGCACCAACATAACTATTCAAAAAGGGTTACCACAGCTCTGAATCAAGAGAAGCTACTTAAACTGGACTAGTAAATTCCATACATAATCTCTGAATGAGGTTCAACAGGACCATTTTCCAATTTCAACCATGCTATCATGTCAATCAGGTGCTTTTATAACATTTCTTGTACTGCAGAAACATAATGATTCAAAATAGAAATCATCAAAAGGATTTTTATAACACAGTAAAGCTCAAGGAAAAAAATGCTACCATATATTTCTAGATTTTCAATCAAACATGGTAATATAAAATTCAGGCTTCAACAAATACTTTGGGTCTTAAAGCTTCATACAATGCACTATAAGCTTATTTATCCAACTTCGTTTTTTTCTTTAACTTAAAGAACACTGTTACTGAGTGGGAGAGCAGCAAAGCAGAATGTTTGAAAGCCAGATGAAACCTTTTTTCTCGTGAACTAGCTTAACGGAGACCCAGCCGCCTGCCACCGCGGCCGAGGCTCGGCCGCCCGCCGCGTCGGGCTCGAAGCCCGCTCGCGCGCACCCATCCGTGCCCCCCGCGGTGGCGCGGCCGACCTTCTTGGCATACCGGGCGCTCGTTGCCGTGCGCCCTGCGGCACGTCGAGTGAGCTTCTCGTCCGCGAGCTTTGTTGGTGCTGCATCGATGGAGCCTCCTCCTCCCTCTGACGCTGTGGCCTTCTCCAATCTGGTGGCATCCCTTCCAAAAAAGAAAGCTATAGAGACATCGAAGTTCGTGAAACGCCTTGATGACATTCCAGAGATTGCTCTCCCTCCGGAGGGCCCGATTCAGGTTGCTCTTTCTTTGGCGGAGAGAGCTATGGTGGGTCAGTTCACTGGGCTTTGGCCCTCCCCCAAAACCACAGAAAGCTGGGTCACAAGAAACTGGGCGCCCTTGATCAAAGGCAGAGTTACATCGTATTTTCTAGGTAAGGGTTTCTTCCTGTTTGAATTCACTGAAAAGGAAGACAAGGATCTGATCTTCCGTAATGGCCCCTATTTTATGGGCCCTCAGGGGCTGTATCTCAATAAGTGGACGCCTGATTTTGATCCTGCTGTGGACGTCCCCACAGCGGTCCCCGTATGGGTTAGGCTGCCCAATCTCCCTGTGCATTGCTGGAATGAGGATTCTCTTCAACACATTGGAAATACTCTGGGCAAGTACATTGACCGTGCAAACAGTAAAGATCAGTATGACTGCGCTAGAATTTGTGTGGAAGTAGACCTCGAGGTGGGTTTGCCTGAGGCTATAAAGATAAGAGTCGGAAACTGGACACACATTCAAAAGCTGGACTATGAACAGCTTCCGTTCAAATGTCGGAAATGTCATGTCTACGGACACTTTGCTAGAGGATGCCCAAAGAACAGTGAAACGGAGAAAAGCAAAGAGGATGGCTGGACACAGGTGAAAAGAACTAAAACTGCACACAAACCCCCTAGATCTGGTAACATGAATGGTAAAGGGACTCAGGCAGGCATTGGAATCCAAACTCCTCGCTTGGAAGAACAAGGAAATAAATTTACCCAGTTAAGCACAGCAACAGAAGACACACAAGAAATAGAGATCCAGAAAGAAGGTCTGTCCCAAAAATAGTCCCCTCTGGGACTAAAGCAAGTAGAAAGCAATGCAGATAGGTCAAAAGCGACACCCTCAGAGGAGGCTGAGGAAGTCCAAGGTTCGGAGGACTCTGAAGAAGAAGGCGAAATAGGGGACTCGCAATCTTCAGTTAGAAAATCAGCGAGAGGCCGAAAATCTGCTCGTGAAAAAAGAGAGCAGGAAACTTATAAAGACAAAGTTCAAGGGAGTCAACCAACCCTTGAGAAGCTCTTGGTTAAAACACTGAAGTCAAACAGAAATCAGCCTCTGAGCTCTAAAGGAGCTCCAACCTCCAGAAGCAAATGATGAAGATTGTCTCTTGGAATTTTAGGGGTATGGGGAGCACAATAAAAGAAGAAGCTGCCAAAAGCCTGATGAGATCTGAATCTCCTGACATACTCCTCATCCAGGAGACTAAAATGGAGGACAAGACCTTCCTCCAAGTCATTAAAAAACTATGGAAGAAAAGTGAAGGAGTAGTTGTCTCAGCTCGTGGTGCCTCAGGAGGCCTGGGCACACTCTGGAATCCACACAAATATTCAAGGATCAAAGAAATCGTGAACACCCATTGGCTGTTCACTAAACTTCATCACGTTGATTCTGATGAGACCCTTTGTCTCTTCAACGTGTATGCTCCATTCAGCGCTGGCGAGAAGA
Source organism: Pinus albicaulis (assembly GCA_034641835.2). Classification (NCBI taxonomy): domain Eukaryota; kingdom Viridiplantae; phylum Streptophyta; class Pinopsida; order Pinales; family Pinaceae; genus Pinus; species Pinus albicaulis. The sequence continues at coordinate 1,014,424,950 of CM076582.1, read as the reverse complement.
AGAACTGTTGGGATACCATAAGAAGATTGGCAGAATCGGAGGATTTAGCAAATATCATCATCGCAGGAGATTTAAATCTCACATTATCTTCTGCTGGAAAAAGGGGAGGAAGCATTGTCAGAGATCCGGCGAGAGAACAGGTTGAGGATCTGCTCCAGGAGTGGGACATGATCGACATCAAACCATCGTCGGGCAAATACACTTGGACCAATAAAAGACTCGGTCCGGGTCACATTGCTGCAAGGTTAGACCGCTTCTTCGTTCAAAGCTCTTTTCTGCTACTTGGATTAGAATCTAGAATGCATATCCTGCCTTGTACTGTTTCTGATCACAGACCTATAAAGCTCGATCTTCTGGCTCATTCGGACCAAGGTCCCATTCCCTTCAAATTCAGCCCCCTTTGGACCAAGGAACCCTCCTTCATGCAAATTGTAAAAGATAGCTGGAAGCTTCCTGTCAACGGCTCTGCCTTCTTTGTTTGGGAGGAAAAACTTAGAAGAGTAAAAGCTGCTCTGAAAAACTGGGTTAAAACTCTTCCTAATCCTGTAGTGGAAAGGAAAAAGATTCAAGAAAGTCTTGAGATACATCAACTATATTCTGAAAATGCAGAGATCACAAAGGATATTCTTGACAAAGAGACCGACCTCCAACAAAAGCTTCTCAAGGCGAGCCTAGCTGAGGAAGAATACTGGAGGATTAAATCCCGTAGGCTTTGGCTCAAGGCTGGAGATAGGAATTCATCCTTCTTCCACAAACAAGCTCAAGCCAGGAAAAGTTTCAATTCCATTTCCGAAATCAAGGAAGAAAATGTGAAGCACAGAGATATTCAAAGCATAAAAAATGCAGCCTATTTCCATTTCAAAAAGCTGTATAGTGAAGAAGAGGAGTTGGTGCTGATATCTAATTCCCTGACCGAGGTTCCCTCTCTGATATCCGCCAGAAAGAACCAGCATTTGGAAGCCGAGGTTTCCAATAAAGAAATAAAAGATGCCCTCTTTGCAATGGAGCCTGATAAAGCCCCGGGCCCGGATGGCTTTACTGCCAGATTTTTACAGAGCTGTTGGCAGATCGTGGAAAAAGACTTATGCAGAATGATCCGGAAATCTCAAACATGTCAGAAAATCGGGGGAAGTACCAATTCGGCCTTCCTGGCTCTCATACCCAAGGAAAAAGGTGCCAATTCCTTCTCCAGATTTCGCCCTATCTCCCTTTGCAACATAGGTTACAAGCTGATAACAAAAGTTATTGCCAATAGACTGAAAATCATCCTTCCAGCTATCATTCCCGAGAATCAGGGTGGTTTCATTCAAGGTAGACAGATCGTGGACAATTACATTCTGGTTCAAGAAGAGATCCACTCAAGCGTTACCCGGAAAGAGAAAGGTATGGTCATCAAATTAGATCTCGAAAGTGCTTTTGATAGGGTGAGGCATAGATTTTTGTGGGATGTGCTGCACAAATTTGGCTTTAGCCCCAAATTTGTTCATTGGATCAAGGCTTGTATCAGTGAGCCCTGGATTGCCCCATTGGTGAATGGAAGGGCCACTGATTTTTTCAAAGCCTCTAGAGGGCTGAGACAGGGGTGCCCCCTCTCACCCTTGCTTTTCGTCCTCCAAGCCTCAGTTTTCAGCTTCCTTTTGAACAAAAAGCAATCTACCCAAGAAATCATGGGCTTGAACATAGCAAGAGGTGTAAAAAATATCAACCATGCGCTAAAATATCAACCACGTATCATGATTCATGACTGGTTACAACTTAGAATTTGAAGGGATATAATATCTTATAATCAGATCAAACTTGAATTGATTGTCAAGTGGGGTGTGACTTTCGATGGATATTCACAGGTGAATAAATCAATGGAAGTTGAAGACATCGTATGGAATGGCAACAAATGATCTCTTGAGGATCTTCAAATGTTCGCATAGATGTGGCTATATACCAGTAAATGAGGCACACACTTGATGACAAAGTTGTCAAACGTATCATGATTGGTTACAAACTTACAGCTTAGAATTTGAATGGAAATAATGCCTTATAAGCAGATCAAACTTGAATTGATTGTCAATGGGGATGTCACTTTGACAGGTAAATGAGTCAATGGAAGTTGGAAGACATGAGACACATGAAATGAAAATCCAAGTCTACTAAATGTGGCTTAAAGCGCTCGGAGACAATAACAACAACACTATGGGATGAACAAGTTGTAGATAACCCAAAAGTGGTTGACCATTCTCCACTTTGAAGGTCAAGTAAAGCACGTAAAGCTATCCAAAAGTAAATAATTCTTATGTTATGAGACGATTCCAAGAAATGGAGGCTCTAAAATACCATCAAGCATGAACAACGCCAAGTTGATTCCAAGAAATGGAGGCTCTAAAATGACATCAAGGATGAAAAGTTAATCAGGTAAATAAGTCCATAGGAGTTGAAAACATGAAATCGAGTTGAAAACATGAAATCAAGGCAAATCAAAATGAATGATGGTCCAGGTTTAGTAAATGAGCCCTGAAAGATCAAATACCAAGCAACAAGAAGCCATGTATTACAATGTAAAAATCAACAAGATCAACAAAATAGTATATCAACCAATAGTGACCGATCACAATCAATTTGAAGTTCTACTTGAATGTGTAAACCTCTAGCCAGAAAGCCTTGAAATATTATGGGCATGCATTCTACATATCACAACCCTTAGTCATGGATACAAGCCCTTAAAAACCATCATGTAGTTGAATGAAGTATAACTAACTGATGCCAAAAGGTATGTGGCCCTTAACCACACTTCCATATGGCAGGAAAGCTAGATGGAAACACTATTTAAATTGAAATTCAAAACAGATGGTACCAAGCCTGTTCAGTAACAAAAGAGTTACACCCAAGATAAACAGATTAACTACAATGATAATGTTCTCTCTTTGTAAGGAAGAAATCATTCACTGTTGATGGCAACAGTAGCATTTAACTAATAGGTTGCACTTGGGTCTAGACTCCTCTAGCCAAAAAGATTGAGAGAAGTATTATCCTCTCCAACCAAGTCCAATTCCTGTAAGAGACTACCCTTGGAATGTGATAAAGGCAAGTTTCTCCAGGATGTACATTTCACCTAAAAAAGCTGGCATAAGAACATATGTGGGCTCGAAGGAATCATCAAAAACATGTTTGGATTCGTCCCTGACGGCAGTATTTGTCCAAGCAAAGGCTTATTCTAGCATATGCATATCGGCTACAAAATTCACTCAATTAAAAATATTGCCCTCTATGTTAAAACTAGCAATACGACAGCAGACACTCTCACTAAGAAACTACGAAGAAATAAGTTTAAAATTCATGCAAAAGTTGTATCTGTTGCAGGAAGTTAATGTTGTGACTTCACAACAAATGTTTCACATTGTGGGACACTATTTAGTTTTTGTGAGTCTTAACATATTCTGCGTATCCGAGCAAGTGAAATTTCCCCTACTGGCGTATGTAGCCATTGAATAATCCTCTAGAAATTTGAATGATAAGAATTTTTTGGCTAGAGACTCCATTATAAACTTATTTACTTGTACAGCAAGTTTGGAGAAAATGTGACATAATAGAAGCAAACAGACAGCAAGGGTTTAAGAGTGAAAAGGAATTTCTGTCAGCAGACTGAACCTTGAAAAGAATTATACCTCGGCTTCTTCGTTCCCGGTGCCTTCCTTGAACTTCTTGGGAGACCCTCGATCAAATCTTTGGCCTCTGGTGAGCGAGTGGATAACCTTGATTACGGAAATTCAAGCGCTTGTCCAGAAGTATTATCAAGTTGCGAAGAGAGATGGAGGATTTACGGATGGGCCAGTGCCCCCAGGCTGGGGAATATTGTTCAGATTCGTTCTGATGAAAGAAATCACCGCAATTGAGGCATCCCTCCTCCTCTTTCCCTGGACAAAGCAGCGGGAAATGAAAAAAAAAATGATATTTGAATTTTTTTTTATATTTTGACTCTCCAATAAAAGGGAAATGAAAAAATTGGATATTTGAAATTTTTTGATATTTTGATATGGAATGCGTGTTTTTTTCTTTTTTTTGGGGTCACAAAGAAGACATATATGAAGGATAGAATCCAACTTAGGGGTGAGTAGGAAGGCAGGATCATTTTTTACAAAGTTTTAGTATGGAGAAAAATTCAATTTAAAAAAAAATATGAAATTATAGAAGTAAATATGTAAAAGGTTGATTATATAAGGTTAAAGAGTCAGCGCATATGTTTTTTTCACCTAGTTTTCTAGATAATTTGTATATCTCTCTAAAGAAATAGACTTTTTGTAGTCTATTTGTGTGGTGAGTGGCTTATAGTTGATAAATTCTCTATTATAATTTCGAGTTTTTTGAGGTCACTCTAGTTTCCTATATATGCAAGGTCTATAACATACATAAATATATTCAATATTAGGGAGCAGTTGTAATGGGGTTGCATTTGTTATTAGTTTTTGGTGTTCACTCTACATTAGAGTTAGGTAATACTATGCATGTTATTAGTATAATGGATTACTATTCTACCTATGTGTTTGTATTTGTACTATATTTGGGTGATCTATGTTAGTTTTTATTCTTAATGATGTTTTTTATAGTGGTTTAAATGGATGCTAATAATATCATAATGAATGTGATCCCCACTCAAATATTTAACATTTTGCACGTTACTTATTGGGAATTATTATATTTGTCTCAAGTGAGACCTTCTGGCCCCTATTAGGTGGAATATAATAGGACATTAGACAACAATAGGCCATATTTAGAAGCATTCCATTAACCTTGAGTCTATGATAAATCCAACACTCAATAATGGGAAATAATCGTCTAAAATCTTTCAAATATGGTAAATGAGTTAAATTAGGGTTCAATTACCGAGGGTGTTCGGTTTAACCTACAAAATTTCTTCAAGCGACTTGATTGTTTTTAACCATGACCCTAAATTTCTCCTAAGCTTATTTAGGATGCAAGTTATCCTTGTAAATGCGTTGGGAAAGGTAGAAGGTGGCATTAGGAAGAGGTGCTTGAGGAAAAAAAGTCATTTTATTGGCTCTTGGGAAAAATGGAAAAGAAATATTGCTTTTAGGACTTTGTTTTTTTATGTTAATGTATAATTTCTATCTCGGGATAGATGAATTTGTGACTAAGGCATTATGGCAATTGGAGTAGTTAAATACTACTCAAGTATTATCTAAGTGGATAGAGGAGGATATGGTATATTTAGCCATATTTGGGTATTAAGCTCCCATTACTAAGCTTGACGTTTTATTTGGGATGAAGGTGGTGTTGTAAGCCAAAGAACTTACAATTACAAAAGTACTAGACTAAGTTTGATATTAGAACAATTGATGACATTGTTGGGTAGAGTATAGTTCTTGAGTGAATCTTCAATGAGTTTAAATTGTGTGTTCTAATTGAGATAAATCATTTCTTGGAGGGCAAAGAATATTTGAAGGTGTACCTGGTAGGGATGAAAAGCAGGTCTTTTGTGTGATTTTCCCCCGCAATATTCCATTCGTACAACAAAAACATTAATATGCCCTAGTCTTACATTGATCATTTCTTTAGGAGATGGAGATATGAACTAGATCCATCCTAATAGTGGATGGAAAAGGAATACACTAACAATTTTCCTTGTTGGCGCAAGGGATGTTGTTAAATGTATGTTTCTATGATTTCGTGTGGATTTGATTAGACAAATTGTGTGACAAGAAACAATCTAGGAAAAAGTGCTATGGAAACTATATTTTTCTAGAGAATAACCATAACCATTTGACATTCATTATTTTAAGCATAGAAAATATTGTTTCTACTTCTTAGATGATTACAAAAACAATTAATTTCCTCATACATAAGTCCTCACCATAACCATTGAAATATTCAAAGCAATGTCTTACAATTTTTGTTGTAGCTAGAGAAACTTCTTCAATAAGGGACCCACTAGGACCTCAATGTTCAGTTCCTATTGCATCCCAAACTTGGAAAACGAAAGAAAGAAATGACCACTTGTTATTTAAAGATGAACTTTACTTTCAAAAAAAATATTTAAAAAGAATGAACTTAAGAAAAAATAAATGCATTTCCTCCACAATAAAAAAAAATGTCATTTCGAGCACAATAATTTTAATTTAGTCTAGGTTTTAATGATGTCAAGCTAGTGTATGGTTGCAATTCAATATGTAGACAAGTGCAGAGACCATTTCATGAATATATTTTATATTTTTGGTGGTGATTTTTTAAAGCTCTATTAACATTCAACGTTTCTTGAACAATGAGATGAAAATTTGTATTTCCTTTATTTTCCACCTCTAATTGGATTAGGAAATTAACTATGGGCTACGTTACTATTTTGGTCACTGCCGAATCATCTAGGAAAGCATAGTTTGTTCTCAGAAGAACTACCTTGAAAGGTATGGCATCTGATCCTCGTAGAGGTATAGATATGCTCAATGTTAGAGTCATGTCTACATTATTTCAAAGGAATTTATCTTCTCTCGATTGAAGATGAGAAAAATAGATGAATTTCAAAAATGGTTTGTAGTCCTTTATTTTATTTTGTAATGCTTCTTTTTATATATGACCATTTTGCGCAATACAGGGTGCCTTGTGAATATTTCCTTCCATGTTAATGCGGGCTCGAGTACTTACTAGAGGAAGCTCCTTATTGAATACGAAAATGGAGATGCAACCTAAACTAGGTGGGTGCTTTACAAAGTTAATTAATTTCCCATTGTATAGACTACATTGATTACTGCAATTATATTATGCAAGGGTTACAAGTTTATATAACAGGTTTGTGTTTCACATCTCTTTAGGGAAACCTAAATACATGGAAACCAATGCAACAAACATGGGGTGCAAATTGGGCTTTGAATAGTGGCCCTTTATGTGTTGTGTTTTAAATTTGCCTTAGAACCCTCTTAGCAAGGAAAATTCTCATTATAGATAACGTTATTCTAGAGAATTGGCACTGAAATTCTACATACAACACCAATGCCAACAATCAAGCACTATAACTCTCTTTTCAAAGTCCTTTTCATCTTTTCCTCACAATACTTGTTCGTTATCAGTATCTTGTCCATATTTAGCCTTGGACTGAATTTACCACCCAATTAGGGTTCCATTCCCAAACAACTTGACTCATCGACGGTGTCGCATGGTCTTGCTCTGATAGGTTAGTCACCCTATCAAGTTCCCCATTAATCAAAGAGACTTGGGCCTAGTATATTCAAAATAGGAGTTGATCACCCTACAAATGGCCCTTAGTCAATCTTCAAATGGGTCTGAAAAACTGATCTTATACTGCATTACCCTTCACACAAACTAACAATTCCACCCATCCACCATGGATCCAACATCCTCGAAACCATACAAAGGCAAAGCCCCTACGAGGGAGCCGCATCGATCCCCAAAACAAGTTTTCGTTCAAATTTCCTCCCACCAAGGTGTTCTTGATCCAACATAATACTCATGTGTTACCAGGTGTGAAAACCAAGAAAACTAACAATCGACCACCCTATAATTGACCCATGACCAATTTTGAGGTGAACCCAACTTCTAGCTCATTATAGAGTCACACTCTTTGCACAAACAACCAATTTCCATCACCATTGAAAAAATGTGGTTGTGACTCTTCACAACATTCCAACTAATTTCCAACTAACAAAACCGAACTAGCAAGAAACTCGGGTGAAAAATCATCAAAATTGCATAGAAAGGAAGCACCTGCAAGGGAGACACAACAATCCCCCAAAAGGGGGTTCCTATTCAAAGTGTCTCCCACTAAAGTGGTGACCCAACATACCACGTCTCATGTGTTACCTTTTCCAAAATTTCATATTAGTGCTTATGTTAACTCCATCATGTAAGATTTTTTTTGGATTTATGAGGCTTGGTCTATGTTATTCTTCCTTCAGTAGACAAAAAAAAACTCTAAAATTTATGCTTCTTCCTTGATTTTTCATCAAAGGTAACTTAGATCATCATCATGGAGAGTCAGGTTGTTATTAGCTTGTATCGTAATTCAGCTTACAATAACCTCGATCATATTGGCTTACATTCATATTTGTGCTCAGAATTGAGATTTTCCTAATCTCGACATGTTCTACGCTTGTAGTAATAAAACAAGACCCTTGGTCCTTCTATTATAAAAGATATATTCTGACCCTAGTAGAATAGAGATAATTTTAGACGTGTTAGCAACAATGCTAACGAATGCTAGAGTGTTAGGGAGGCATGCGGTCAGGATGTGCCAACGCGTGCAAGGAATGTTAACTAGGAGTGGTAACATGTTGTTCACAATTCCATTTGTGAACAACTCTTTGGTATGCCCACTTTTGCCATACTACAGCTCCAAGATGAGATGTCCAGGGCTATGGAGGCTGCCCTTCTTCTTACTGAATCAATCCTCTACAATATAGTGAACTAGGGCTAGTTGGTTGGCCCACTTGACTATTACTTTAGTCCTTCAAAGTCTGCAAATCCTTAGGCCCTATACACCTGCCCTTCTACCAATTTTGTTGTCATTCACCAGAACAAGAGTCAGGGCTCTTCTTTGATAGTAACCTAACAACCCTCCAACTGTACTTGGCCTACCATCAATCTGCCCAACCACATTCAATTCCTTTTACTGATCTAGGGCCCACAATATTGTCTTCATCTAGGGCTCTTCAAATCTGCCACCTAACAATGGTTTGAGTCCTCTCAAGATCATTGTTCTTGTGTACTGACAATTTGATCTTTGTTGTCCAATCTATGAACAAATATGAAATACTCCTCGTATCATACTTCTAACAATCTATAGATGACTGAACTAGGGTCACAAATCAACCACTAATAGTCCATTCACTAATTTTTTATAGGTTTCTTCAGATCTTTGTCTAAAACTCTATGGAAAGTCCACCAAAATCAACTCCTCTGCATGTCAATCCATTCTCCATATGGCACATTTTCCGTACGTTCAATCTTCCGCTTCGGTGTTCCACCTTCCTTTGGACCGTTGTAACCATGACATTTAATTCGTAAACCATTCTCTCAGATCTCAGGTCTTTATTGCGTATGTGTCCCTCTTCTAAGGGTCACAATCTCATCTTCTTCTATGCCAACTCAATCATCATGAATTAATTAACTTACACAAGTTGTTATGAGATGAAATTACAATTTATTGTCCAATTTATTTAAGGGAAAAACAAATTAGATACCCCACTTTCCTCACTTCTGGTTCATCAAAATTCCTCACAAGTGTGGGTGCATTTTTTTTTTTGTCCTTTCTGGTTTCCAATCTCACTATTTCTTGTTGCAAATTTCAATACTCCCTCTCAACAAGAAAGGAATTCAATCTATCTCCATTTGGTACTTTTGGAATGTTCTGCATGCTACACTTCTCTAGTGTTGTTTGCACCTGCAAGTCCTAAAACTGAATAGCCTCCGAACAACTTACTCAGTATAATGCATTTGTCATCAGAATCTTCTGACTACTGCTAGCTACTGCATCTGTCTAATACTAGATTCTCTGCGCTGCTGCTGACATCTGCATCCATGCCCTTTGAACTATTACTAACTCTAATTTGTGATCCAGTGTTTGACATCTGACTCTGATTTCTGTCTTGCTGACATCTGACTACATCAATTTAACTGATCCTTCCTACTACTATTGTACTGTGGCTCCTCGTAGCCAGGTTCGATCCATGAGATCACACGCCATCTCAATGGACCTTGCCCAAATTTCTTATCTTGGGATTATGTCTACACATCACCCCACCAGCTTACACCTCCAGGTATGGTTGCTCCCTCTTCCCATTTGGCTCGAAATTTCCCGCTCATGGAGGTCTCTGCTTGAGTGGATGCTTCCACTCAGTCTCCTCTCTGCTTCTCCAATTGTGGCAACTACTCCACAACCTTCTGAGACCGCTTCTCATGAAGATTCATGTTAAGAGGTATTTATGCTCCTTTTAAACCACCAAGTCTCTAACTTCTGCCTTTCTCCTCAAAGCTTTGCATGCATCTGGTACCTCAATTACATATAGGTTCTTGACTCGCGCACAGTGTAATTGTCCCGACATTACAAAAATTTTCTAAAAAAGATTTGATTTTAAATCGATGATATCTCCCTCATCTCGATTCGACCGATTTTTTTTTTTCTATTTCGGTAGATTTTCGCAAGGAATCCAAATAGTCTATTTGTTTTTGAAATTTTTACACCAAAATATTCAAATATTCTATGCAAACTCGCCGCCCAAAAAATTCCTGCTCTGATACCATGTAGAAAATCTAACCAACGAGATTCAATCTAATCTTGTAATCTACTAAAACAAGATATTGAATCCTTCCTACAATTTGCGGAAACAAAACATGATCGCACAATCACATATAAGTAAGAGAAATCAATTATCAATCGCACAACAACATGATGTATTTGGGGAAAGAAATTGCTCAAAGGCCCTCTATCTCTATTGTGTATTAAGTCAAGGAATCATGAAACAATACATTAATGCCTAATCTCTCATGAGATTCTCCAGCACTCTGTCAATTGTCTCCCGTTGATCTAGGAAAACTCGGTCTAGTACTTAGCCAATTCTGATCCTTACTTCAGCCTGCCTTGCTCATACAATCCTAGCTAGGGAATTAACTGCTTATTAATTAGGAAAATCAATCTTCCTTGATTTCACAATCCATTATGGAATCCCAATGACTCTATAATTTCACATGGGAAATTTTCTCTGAATACAACTTATAGTTATGTTCCCTTTAACCTCTGTCTCAACTAGGTATTCCTCGAAACTGACATGCATACAACTATTAATAGCGAATTATCAGTTATATGATTGATCACTCATTGTGAATTAAATCTAATTTAATTCACTGGACCTCTCGCTAGCTCATAACTTAGTTAGAACCAGTTAAACTGATTTTAACGCATTTAACTGAGTTAATTACACTTGCACCCCACTAATGCATCAATTTCAACTGGACCCAAAAAATATTAGAATCCCTCTAGATGCCTCATCTTAGACCCTCAAGTACGTGAATTTCTTGAGCTAACTCGGTCATCATGACTTAATTAACTAACACAAGTTGTTATGAGATGAAATTACAATTTATTGTCCAATTTATTTAAGGGAAAAATAAATTAGACGCCCCACATTCCTCACTCCTGGTGCATCAAAATTCCTCACCAGTGTGTGTGCATTTTTTTTTGTCCTTTCTGGTTTCCAATCTCATTGTTTCTTGTTGCAAATTTCAACATTTCAGAATTTGATGCGGCCTTCACACAAAGACACCATTGAAATCACATGCCCAGATTCTCATGAGAAACCTCTCTTAAGCTCGATTTGCCAAAAGAGAACCAACAATATGCCATCATACTTCCTAGCGCAAACCGACCCTTAAGGTATGCAACACTCTTCTGAACACTCACATGATGATCTTGCTCTTGGAGGATGATCATGACCTCCCTTTAGCAACCCTTACTCGCCCTCATAGTCGACCTACTTTAGGACTACATCTCTCTTCACCCCCTTGATGTGCCAGATAGTGGGAATACATGTCAAACATGCTAATATGTGCGAAGTGATAAGGCATGCCAAGATGTGCAAGGGTGTGTCAATGCATGTCAGGGAATGTCAAGACAACAAAAGGGAGAAAAAAGTTAAACTACAAGGAAATGAACACATAAGAGGGTTAATAAATCATCAATTTACCTTTTCCAAGAGGGGCATGCTAGGCACACCAACACTAGGCAACAATAGGTGCCAAGTGCAAAGTCTTAGTGCATTCTAAGTGCCAAGTATTACTTTGTTGCTTCTCATCTACTTTCCAACAACTGATAATCACAAATAAATTTAATATTAAACCATGCCAAATCATACCAAGGCATCTCAACGTATTCCACACATGTTAAGACTTTCCAAGCACCAACACGTGCCAAGCGCCAATATGTGTCAAGAACTAGTGTTATGCATGTTATGGAGTGGAAGGGAATGTTGAAGAGTGCTAAAGTGTGCTAGAGAGTGATAATGCATGTTCATGAGTGTTAAGGATTACTAGGAAAAAAAATTAAGGGAGCACTAAGTAAAAATTCATGAAAGTTAATGAATATGAGGAACATGCGCCAGAGACTAGTGTTAATGAGTGTTAGTTGTCATGCCAAGGAGGGACTGACAAGGTATGCTAAGCATTGGTAAGGCATGCTAGCGAATATCAAGGCATGTCAAGAATTCCCAAAGTGTGCTTGGGAGTTCCAGGGTGTGCTAATTATACCACGTGCCAATTAATAGTGCCAAGATATGCCAATACATGCTGGGTGCTAAGGATGTGGTGCAGGGGACCAAGGTATGTCAATATGTGTCAAGGCAACAAAAGGAAGAACCAATAAGAGGGTTAATAAGTTAGGACTTTATCTTTTTGAAAAGGGGCATGCTAGGCACACTAATAATATGTCCCAATACATGCCAAGTGGCATTGTGTGCCAAGTGCTAATGTATGTCAATGCATTCAACCAAGGTGTTCCAGGGCATGCTAGGGACTATATGCAGCATGCCAACACATGTTAGCAGAGTTCGATGTTGTGCTAGTGCATGTCACCATGTGCTTGGGCGTAAGTGTCATCACAAGATGTTCTAGGTACAAAGATGTTCCAATACATGTGGGGTGCTAAGAAATGTTAGTGTGTGCCAAAGCATTAATTTAAGGCATGCCCAGATTGGTGAGGATCGTTAGGTCTTTCTCATTAACAGAATTGTCAAAGCTTGATTATGTATTAAATAATATATTTCCTACACACAATAGTGGAACTTTATCTAAAGGGAATTTTCTAGATAATAAACTTAATATATATGAATCATTTGTTGACTCATAGAAAATCTCTATTCGACTAGTTATTACTTGAGGGAAATGATACACACTAATTACTTCTAAAAAATTCACTGACCCTAACCACTATGGCTTTGGACATATTATAAAAAATACTCCACGATAATGGTATTAAATTGTTAACTTTTGACAAAAAAATATATTAACAAGCACATAGCATCATCAAAAACTCATTCGAATGATCAATGATGACGGCCATTTTTTGACCGTCACCAAAAGTAACAAAACGAGCATTGGTGAGGGTCATTAAAACTTCGTCACTAGAAGTGTCACCAAAGAGAGAATTAGGGATGGGCCTTTAACGACCCTCACCAAAAGTGTCATTCAAAATGTCTTTGGTGACGGATCATAAAGGACCATCACTATATACACTTACAGTGACGGTTTTTTAATGATCAATGATGACGGACATTTTTTGACCGTCACCAAAAGTAACAAAAAGAGCATTGGTGAGGGTCATTAAAATTTCGTCACTAGAAGTGTCACCAAAGAGAGAATTAGTGACGGGCCTTTAACAACCCTCACCAAAAGTGTCATTGAAAATGTATTTGGTGACGGACCATAAAGGACCATCACTATATACACTTACAGTGACGGTTTTTTAAAGGCCGTCACCATATGTGACTCATTCCATCTAGCACACGAAGATGCTCATCAATAAAAGCAAGATGGAAGCCATGTTTTCTATTGAGTTTTTTTCGAATGTAAGAAACAAGACTGATGAGTCTAGAAATATTTGCTACCGCTTGATTATAATAGATGCCATCATTATTATCCATACCTGCATTTGAAAGGAAAACGACAAAATAAAAATTAATACAGAAAGAGACAGTAACATCTAGGTTAAATATATATATATATATATATATATATATATGTATAATTACACCCATTTCTATTGTTGTTAAAAAACTTAATCTTAAAAACATCTAAGTTACAAACCCCTCATTAGAAACAAATTATAAACCTCATTTTTAGGAATACATGGCTTATATAACAAGGAATGAGTGATAAAATTAAATGACTGATATGACCCCTATTACAATAATCAACAAGAAAGCACAAAATTTTAAACTCAATGTTTAAAATGAAATATTAATAATGTTAGTAATTCAATATTTGTATTTAAATTAATGTCAATGTATATATTAATTTTAGTCGAATATTAGTATCAAATATAAATATCTTGTCATTGAACCAAACCACAACATATTTAGCAAACCACATTGATAAATATTTTTAGTTTCATGTAATAGGGATATGGACTTCAATCTTGATTTTTAATGATTGGCTAATATAACTGGATGTATATGTCTGAATGGTTTATTGTAAACAAAAGAACAATAGCGACTAAAAAGGGGAGGTAAATTGAACAACACGAAAAATGATGTAAGAAATTTCTCATATATTACTATATTGCATCTCATGAATGTATTCATTTAATTAATACATCAAAATAATTATTATACTAAATGAAAAAAGAGAAGACAATAAAAACAATTATAAAACATTCTATAAATATGTCAGAATACTATTAGTTACATGTGACAGTGATATGGAATCCATCTTGATTTTTAATGGCTGGCTCATATAATTGGTTTTTTTATCTCTGAATGGTTCATTGTAAGAAAAATAACAAAAAACCACATTAAAAAAACAAGAAAATTAAACAACAGCAAAAACGATGTAAACAACATTCCAAAATACTACTATGAATTTGATGAATGTAGTCATCTCATTAATATATCAAAAGCATTATTATTATATTAATAGTTGCATATCATAATGATATGGAATTTAATCTCTCCTCTTCTTTCTTCCTAATTGTAACATACACACTATTATTCATCTTGGCATAACGCTGATAAGAGAAAGGCGGTGCAATGCATAAACCATCTATTGATTTCACTCTTGATATGGCTGTGAAGGTCAGGCCTTGTTGTTCTCTATTCCCGATATCAATTGATGCTCGCTCTAAAGTCAAACCTTGTGACTTGTGAATTGTAAGAGCCCATGCCATCTTTAAAGGAATTTTTTTTTCGATTTCCTCTTATCACTGGTGTGATAGGTACAATGTTTGGATTGCTTGCATCAAACGGAATACCAACATACTTATCAAAAATAACAGTTGTGAACATTGGAAGCTCAGGTGGCTTAGAGTTGGGCATATAAAATATTTCCTTCACATACCCAAGTGCACCATTCACCAAACCAGCTTCAACCCACAAATTACATGTCAACATAACACGCTGGCCACGGCACAACAAAACTTCATGGTCCAGTTGATCATCATCGGCACCACTGATTTCTGAACGCCTTGAATTCATAGCAATACATCGTGCAATTGGAGAATTTAATGATTTCAACATATGTCTGTTACGGAAGGAGACCAAATTATTTGTTGGAAACATGTGAACTACTGCATTAAATAAATCCCTTTCTCTAGGATGCAACCTGATATCAACCCGTGACATAAGAAACTCCCAATCATCAAGAACAGGTTCTGCGTTTCTTATGTTATTGAGGACTCGACGAAAACAAGATTGTTTCTCATTACTCCCTTGTTGGTGAAATATTGTGTCAAGAGTGACAACAGTGTTGAATTTTTTCCATAATACTTTCCCTATTGTATTACCTGCATACAAAGGCTTATCTCTCACAAGAGGTAGCTGGCCAAGGTCACCCACAAGGATGATGGATCTACCACCAAAAGGAAAATTATTTTTATCTGGAAATTCTTCTCGTAATCGAGCATCTATTTTCATGAATAACCTTGATCCTAAAAAGCTCATTTCATCAATGAATATATATACAATGTGCCTCATTTCTTCTTGGAATAGTGCCAATGATTGACCCTGTAGTGGTTTCATATCTCTAATTGGGATTTTCAAAGCAGAGTGTATTGTTTTTGCATGTATATTGAAAGAAGCTATTCCTGTTGGGGCAAGAAGAAGCAAAGGACTTTTCCCATTACTTGATAGATTAGAAAGAGCCTCAGAAATACAATGGATAAGGAAAGACTTGCCAGTGCCTGCAGTGCCTTGAATAATCATAAGAAGAGCTTCACGAATCTCATATTCAGCAGAATGCCTTAAAACAATTTCAAAAGCAAGTCGTTGTTTTTCTGCCAATGAATCCGGAGAGACAAATGTTCTATTTGAAAGGTCACCAACATCACCCCTTGATATTGCATTCCTTATAAAATTAATAGCTTCTTCGGCCACATCATCAGAAAGAGTTGTACCTTGCCAGTCAAAGGATATATCAAAATCCCTTTGACCAAGGGTGTGAAGATCAGAAACATTGACAGTATTTGGTGGAACCAAGCGAGAGAAAAGTTGCCACTCTTGAAAATCATCTTCAAGATTCATTTCCTGGTTAGAAAAATCACCATCTTCTCCATCTTCAATATTTTCATCAATTGATGGATTTCGATCAACATGCCAAGCTCGATATCGGAAATTCCTCCAGTTTTCAACAATAATTTCAGTTGAAAGCCCAATCTCCACAGAAATTTCACGAAACGGCTTGTACAAGAGAAATTCTGACCAGCAAAACGTTTCAAATTCCTCTGAATCCTCACCAGGAACAAAATAAAATCATGGCCAGACCTGAACAACCGCATGAGCATCTCTTGGCCTCCATGGATCTTTTTTATGGCTGCTCTCATAGGTCCAAGATCTTGTCGTTTCTATCAAAGAGAGATGGCCAAGGAAAGAAGGTCTCTTCTGATAATTTTGAACAAATGTATTTTCAGAAGAGCAATGCAAGCCATCCCTTGAAATTTTCCTGAACACCTTCCTTCCAACATTTAAGGAAACAAATTGTCGACTACACACAACAAGAGGCAGCTTAAGCAACATATGACATGTTTCTTGTGCTCCAATGTCACGTTCAACGACTGTTTCTGCAAGAAACCTCCTGTAAGCACATAAAGCATGATCCTCAGAGGCAAAAGAATCTGAAATTCTAGTTAACATATCATGATAGATTTCAGACCTTCTCTCTGCTTTTGATGCATACTTAGCAATATATTTCAGGACAGCATGCCGAGAAAGCACTGGTTGGCAATCAACATTTGCACGCCACATTGTTAGAAGTTCAATGTTATGTACATTGAGCCTATCATCATTTCTTGCTGGATCATATTTTTTTCTTCCTTGATCATCTATGAATAATCTTGATTCCTCAGAAAGATCCCATGGGGCATTGTACCGACAAGCGAGAATAGTGCCCTTTTTGCGCAAACAAGAATCTACACTACACTTTGTGTGCCTTTGGACATGGTTCAACAATTCTTCATAATCATTATGAGGATTGCAAGAGAAAATATGATCAGTATTCAGTAGGCAAGGGTCATCATTGAGACTTCTTGGAACCATTATATTGCGATGATGTATTTCACGTGGATTCCATGCAGTTACATAATTGTCAAAGAATCTCTTTGCATGTTGCAAATCAAAATCATTTGACCAATCAAGTCTTTCCATGTCAGGAGCTCCTTGCAACCATAGGAAACCATGGATATGTGCTGAACCTCTATGTTGCCACTCATATCTGGAAAAAATGAACACAGAGTTAATATGAAAAATATGAATGGAAAATCAATAAGAAATTGAGAATGAATAGAAAATAAATTCAAGAAAACATACCTGTACCAGAAGTCTAGCTTTAAGATATTTTTGGATAACTTCCTCTCGAAATATATTGAATCTATGGTGCATAAATGTGGCAACAATATGAGGGTACTGGATAAAATTTTCAACTTTCATACGATGCTCATTTAAGGAACGAGAAAGTGACGGTACAGGCATGAGGCTATGCAGCGCTGACCACTTTGTGTCAGCTGCACTCAAAGTAAAAAACAAAGATGGACATCCCAACTGAGTAATCATGTCAGTCAATTCAGCTTGACATTTAGTCCAGTATGCCCTTGTACCTCTTAGAGAAGACCCAAACCGCATAAGATGCTCAACCAACTTATTATCTGGTAAATCAGAAAGTCGCTGTCGCAAGTCATCAATTGTTGTCGGTGAGTTATCATGTAAATTTTTCTTCACAAAAACTGAAGCAGTTGCTTGGCTACGATGCCTCATTATCATGTTCAATAGGTAATATCAGAAGCGAGGATGGCTTCCAAACCTCTGATCATAGTATCTAAGAAGATGCAATGCATACTCATGAAGTTCAATAGTACAAATGCGTGGTTGCAACCAATCAGCAGCACCAGTGGGGAACAATGTGGGGAATGCCATATCTAATAACCCCTCAGTATTATATTCATTCACTGGAGACGTTCCAATACTAGGCCAATCCATTTCATCAACATCTGAAGAATCAACATTATCAAGAAATGCTCTAATTTCTTCCACTTCTCTCCATTCATTGGGTAGGTGAGCAATAAAAGACGAAGGATGAGAGGGCAAATGGTTAAGAGGAAACCCTTCATTATTAGCTGCACTGATCTTAGATTATGCAATGTCACAATCAACAAATTTAAGCCTGGAGGAGACATCTGTTGATCTTTCAGGCAGAGCATTCACTGAATCATAGTCAATTACAACATCTCGATAATATTGATCACGTTCAATTTTGAAACGCAATGCATCCATAACTCGGGATCTTTTTACATAACACTCATAATGTTTAGACTGAGCAGCATGTCTCCTCACAATTAGAAAGTCAAGATCTTCAACATGTCGCGGAAGACTTTGTGCAATTGTAGAAATATCTTGGGGAAAGCTAATTGCGTGTCCGCTATACTTATATTTCCCACCTCGAGCATGTGTCACTTGCAAAATAGGATTTACACGTGCTATTAACATTCCTTCAACTTGAGTAAGAACTCTTAAAATATGAGGTTGCTCACCAGGATCCATGTTATTATAGCCACAAAAACGATGTGAACCTCTTTAATTCTTACATCATCTGCAAACAGGTCCTTCAGGATCTCTCAAAACGTGGATTCCAGGATATGATTCTTGGTAGATGTGGCACATTTGGAAACTGACAAGCTATCTAGCTTTTCTCGAAATATTTTATGCACTGCAATCATATTTTCATCAAAATAAATATGATTTGTATTGGTTGGACCATGTGGAGAATGATGTGGAAGAGTATAATTTCTTCTAAAATTTATTTGATTTTCAACACCACGAGATTCCCTCCCCAAATTTGAAACATGTGGAACAGATCTATGACATGGGCTTTCCAAATTTATGGTCTGCATTTCTGGAACCTGAGAGTATGCAAAGGTTTCTTTAGCATAATTTTTTTTTAAAAATTGAATGTCCAAATAATTAGAATTGAAAAAATGAAAAAAAAAATTAAATTCATTCAATATTTACATTTGTTTGGCGATGTGGATGAAGTGTACGAGATGGTTTCTCTTCACTTCTAACATCAGTAGATTGAACATTTGGCGAGTTAGTTTCGACGCCTCTATTCAAATTAGTTGTTTCTTGTTAAAACAGATTAAAATATTCTATAAAACTAAATGTCGAAAAAAGATAGATTTTTAATTGTACAATTAACAATAAATGAAAAAAGGAGGAAAATATCAAAAGCATTCAACATTTACATTTTGTTGGCGATCTGGATGAACGCTATGAGATGGTTCCTCTTCACTTAACATTAGTAGACGAAACATCTAAGTAGTTAATTTGTATGCCTCTATTGAAATGAGTTGTGTCCTGTTTGAAGAAAACAAAATATGCACCAAAAATTCAAAAAATGAAAAATCAAATCAAACACATTGAACATTAACATTAGTTTGTCGATTTGATTGTTGAGGAGAATGAAGTGGAAGGTTATGACATGCTTCATATTCAAATCTCAGATTAGGAGATGGAAGACGTGGGGAGAAAATTTCTAGACCTCTATTAAAATGAGGTGTATCCTACTCCAACAGAATAAAATACCTTATCACTAAAGAAACGTAAATAGAGGAATGTAATAAAACAACCACTATTGCATAAAATGTAAAGATATCATTGGATTACCTCCATTGTTCCATGCGAAATGCTATCAGGGATGACTGTTTCTGTTCGTGGGACAACATTATTTTGAGAAGGGAGATTGGAAGATATGATGTTTCGACCAACTGGATCCAAATTATCAAACAAATGGCCAATCAAACTATCATCCAAGTCATCACATACAATGTCATCATTGCCTCCACCATGGATATTTTGCAACCTTTGGCCTTTCTCACAAGATGCAATTGCAGAGACAGAAGGGTTAGGGTGAACATTTGCATCCACGTTATCAATATTATGTTCTTCCCTATTGCGAGATGTTTCCTCAATATTATGATAATTTTCAGGAGAGCGTTGAGAAACAAAATTATGCTAATGAGAAGCATATTATAGCAATGAACTACCAAGTGGAAATGTTCTTTCCATGATATCATTCATAGTACGATACCTACGAGGAACCATAAAATCATTTTGAAGAGTTTTTTCAGTCGTTCTTCTATGATATTTAGCTCTCCTATGCTCATTTATTGTGTCCTTATTTTGTTGATACCGTAAACGACGACTTTCATTAGACTTGTCACACAATGCAGGCAACTTATTCCTTTTTCTTGTACGTTTGCTTATACCTTCAGATGACATGTCTACAACGAATAATAAAATATTTGTTATAGAAGAGTAAACATGGAACAGATATAATATATCCAATATAAATTAACAGAAAAGGATGAAAAAGGAACACATTTTTTTCCACCCACAAAACAAATTAAAATCGTTCACGTTATTTTTCCAACCAAATGGCTGAAAATAAAAATGGATTTTTTCAAATGGCCAAAACAAAAAAGGATTAAATTTCTTGTATCATATTATAACTATAATGGGGAACCCATATAAATGGAACAAAATTCTAAAGAACTATATGAATTTGAAATATATCTAAATATTTGGAACTATATACCATCAAAAAAACCTAAAGATATAACATTGTTTGAGAATCAATGACAAAAAACTGATGGAAACACCATGTATAGAATAAGTCACAGTAATTACAATTATAGAAACAGAGAGAAATGGATAACATCCAAACACATTCAAATGCAATTAAGAGGACTAAACGGGACAAAAAAAATAAATATTTTTCGAGCAAATTGCAATGGATTTTAATATCCAGCATCCACTACATACACATATAGAAGACACCCCCTCAGAATGGAGCCATATAAATATCCATAGTCTTAGCATACATACCCAAAAGTATGCAAAGTAAAAAAAAAAAGGAAATATTTTCCATGACGACAGAGAGAATACAAAATGGCTAATAGCCTAAGACTCCATGTCCACATCCAATGGTGGAATCTCATCTATAGAATCCATACGCGGAGCAATTGCAAAAACATTTCCAGACTCGATCAAATCATTGCAATCCTGCAACGTTGGATACCAAAATCCATTCATTTGTTGATTAGTTGAATTATCAATATCTATTGGGAAGCAAAGGCCAGCCATCATGTCATATAATAGGAAAGGAACTTCACTGCATTTGCACATAAGAACCACACCTTGGACTGTTCAAAAAGGAAGATAACCAGGACATTTCATATTTATATCTATAGACATTTCTTCCAACAACTTCCATCTAAAGCCCCAATCATCCTCAAAGTAATCAATTCTTCGTTCAATACACGGGTGACCAAATTGAAAATTATCTATTTCTTCAATTGACCATACAGAAGTGGAGCCATCATTGATAAGACATATCAACTCATTCTTGCATACTGCCAATGACATACACCGAATGTCAGTGATTGGAACAAATGAAAATCCCCAGTCATTTTTTATCACATCAAACCAGTAGATTGTATACCCATATTGAGGATAATATTCATACTCTGTGTCGAGGTAGAGCCAAAACAATTTACTTCTATAAAACACTCCATTTTGAGGGGGTGAAGTGCCACCAAATGGAAGATCAGCCCTTCGCCAAACCCTATAAAGACTACTGTAAACATAAAATTTAGACTGAATTCTATCATAGATATGTTTTAGAACAACCCATACATATTTTTTGTTGCTGACATTATCCAATAACGAAAAGAATCCCCAGTCTCCAATTCGTATTCGCCCAATGTTTTTTAAGGCCTTTGTAAATGGATTCATCACAAAATAGTTTCGTGAATGGGAGAATTCTGTTGGTAAGGATAAAACCACCATTGGTCCAATAGTAGACTCCACCTTGTATCTTGAATCTATGAATCGCAAATTAAAACGAGATATGCACCCATTTTGATTAAGGTATTCAACAGCAAAATAATTGTCTTCATCATTGACGAAAGGAACCATAAATCCAAATTCATTTGTACAGATATGCTTGCAACGCAATAAGAAACAAGGATTTTGCAAAACAGTCTTCCATTGTTGACAAACAGTGCTAAAATTTATCACAACCGATAAAGGGAGCCAAAGGAAGACAATTTCAAGAATTTCAAATGGAATACAACTCCAAATACCTAGATCCATGATAAAACAAGGAAATCACCTAACATAAAAGAAAATAGACATGATATCAACAAAACAACTTTCAATTAATGGTGAATAAGCTAAGCAATATAGAAAAGCAATTTTCCATCTACAAAAATAGTAAAATGCACATATACATAATGTATAAAATGATATGACCCACAAGAACATTATTACAATAGTTAAAAAGAACTCACAAATTTACTATTAATCTTAATAAGTATTTTTTATGTCTGTATTAATGTCTATATTTCTTAAGCCAAAAATCAAAACTTGATTTGTGGCTTAAGAAATATTAATTATATATTTTAATTAAAAACAGAGTATATAGCAAAAATATCTTAGTTATCTACATTAATTTTACTGGGGGAGTAAGGGACCAATATTCACCTTAGGTTTCTTTGTGGATGTAGCATCCACCAAGTACATAAAATCTTGATGGGGTGAATGAACATCAATTTTATTCGAGACCTTCTCAACTTCCAACAATGGCACTAAGACAACCTTATTAGGCAATGAAAAAGGAGGATGACAAGGGACAAAAGGGAAATAATAAGTTCCTCCTCCAATATGGGAGGTGTAATCTATATTATTTTTTCCCAAAAAGTCATGAGAAAACCAAGACATACTCCACATTAGTGTGTGTTATTCCTAAAAAACTCTTAATGTAGAATATTGCACCTAACCCAAAGGGATTTAATGTAGATAGTTAAGTACATGGAACCAACAAA
The DNA here is from genome assembly GCA_034641835.2 of Pinus albicaulis. Taxonomy (NCBI): domain Eukaryota; kingdom Viridiplantae; phylum Streptophyta; class Pinopsida; order Pinales; family Pinaceae; genus Pinus; species Pinus albicaulis. The sequence continues at coordinate 1,014,401,861 of CM076582.1, read as the reverse complement.
TGTTCAATACCAATAATGACAAAATATGTAAAGAGTACAATAGATTCTTACATCATTAATGATGTAATAAATATGTATTACCATAAAAGAATAATGATGCAATAAATATCTATTACCATAATAACTTTTTAGTGGGAGAGATCTCCAATATTATGTTCTATTACTTTATTTGTCATAAACATAATGAAACATGAAAACACTCGTTCATTATATTTTTTTCGACATATATACATTAAAAAAAATAGAAAATGATATTAAATATTCAACTACTTTTATGTAAGTAATCATCCATTTCAATATGGGAGGTGTAATCTATATTTAATATAGATTAAAGTCTAATCGATACCATCCATGGGCCGCAAGAAGCCCTATAAATACGAGGGGCAGATTATATTTTGCTTAAATATTTCGACCTATCTCATACTTCAAAATCTCCCATATCATATCATATAATCAAGCAGGCATGTCTCTTGTTTCTGTGATCTCCTTGGCTTCTGAGGATAGAAGGGCCATCAAACTGAAAATCTAGCCAAGCAAGAAGTTTGTAAGTGGATGCCTTTGTATTTAATTTCATATATGTAATGAGGAAATTGGTTCTGAATGTATGTGGTTTGATTGACTTAAATTCTATGTAAATGGAGAAATTGAGGTTATTTGTAAGTATATAATCTAGGAAAGTGAGGTGAGGTCATTTCATTAATATAAAAAATTATCATATATATTATTCAAATTAATAAATTAAATTAAAAAATTAATTCTATAAATTAAAAAAAAATATTATAAATTATAAATTTAACTATAAATAATTAAATACTTGAAATTAAATATTTATTAATAAAATAATAAAATATTAGCAATAAATTTGAATTTTTCTAAATTGAAAATCTCCGTTGTAGAGATTTAAAGATATGACACACATGGAGAAGTACGAGGAGAAAGTCATTAATCACGACATCCCGTGCATCAATATTATAAAATGAATGGTGTCAATGTCATAAATTAGAAATGTTATGAGCCTAATAAATTGAATCTGTTAAATGTTAATACATTTTCTTACCATTTTATTACAAAAATAGTAATATTGAGAGTGCTTATTTATTTATAATTCATTGTTTTAATAAAAAAAAATCATAAGATTTTATTTACGAGGGAGAAATAAAATATATCATATATAATTATAATTTTTAGGATTATGATTTTTTTATTTAGCTATATAATAACAAAATATAATATGTTTTGAAATACGAGTTCATAGATTCATTAAGCTTTTTGATTAAATTTTTTGTTTTGCCAAAACATTGATTATATACATATATGTTATAAATATTGGAGTTGTCTTTAGTGCGACTTTTTGAAGTTTCAGGTGCCGGAATCCGGTGAAAATTTTTGAGGTAACATCTTGGTTTTTGTTATTCAAACTAGTTTTCTGACTCTATATATGGATTCGGCACCCTCAAAAGCCTCTAAGGCACTTCGATTGTGCAAAGTTAGCAATCAAACTTCTCTTTTCAATAAATTCCTGCCGGAATTTAGAGAAATTACACTGTAAAAAGTCACCGTAAAAGCCTTCAAAAAGTCGCACTAAAGACTACTCGAAAAAAATATATTTAAAATTATATATGCTATATGCCACGGGGACCTATTGTATTCGTAAAAGATGAAATTGAATCATAGGAGATATGCATTCAGGGGTTTACTGTAGATTTAAATCACAGTAATTGGATATAGAAATTAACCATGCGTTGATTGGATGTTGGGGTTTTAAAGGACCTGTTTGAAATGTTGAATCAACCCACTGTTGAAGGAGGAATCAATGGATCATTGAGCAAAGAGCGAGAGCGGAGTCTATACAGATAATGGCATAGTAAAATATGAGTCAAGGCTCATTCAATAGAAGAGAACCCATGCAATTGAAGTTACAGAGTTGAAAGCAGAATCTTTAGTGAAAACGCAGAAGAAGTGGTAAAGCGGAGAAGCCAAAGCATAATGGAAGCAGAGTAAATCCTGCGTTGAACGTATTTTAATTTGCATTTTCTCGTAGGCGATTTTCGGAATCCAACAATGGGTTTTGCATTGGTGATGAAATGGTAAGTTAGTTTGTAAAAAAAAACGTGATATACGCCAGCGTTTGACACGTGCCCTTGAGTGGTATTCAAATACCAGTCATTTCACGTTTTTTTTTAGTGTTAAAGTTCCGCCCTTGAAAAAACGCTATTTCGACCAAATCCGTTCGATCTGTTGAGCAATAGATCAAAAGGTAGTCGTGTTCAAAGATGCACGAGGTTTAATATGGGGTATGGCTAGCGGTATTTGGAAATGGTAAGAAATAATGGTGGGCCAGATACGAGCATCGGTTTGTGTGTAGTTCATTCATTGGATAGAATTGGTATGAGGAAACTTATATCAAGTTATTAACTTACACGATGGTGTTATATTATATGCATCACAAAGGTAAGATATGAATGTCGTTGGATGAACGGGTCGGCCATATGATATGGTTCATAATGAAGCCTCGAGATATGTGCGATTGGTGATACAATGATTGGTGAGTTATAAGATTATGTTAATGCAAAGTTTGAGTTATAAATATGAAATTTGATTTATGAGAGACGAAGATATGACACACATGGAAAAGTATGAGGAGAAATTCATTAATCACGACATTCCTTTTATGTCAACTTTAAATGTGCCTCATTACAAAGCTGTAAATTTATTCAATCTGCAATGAATTTTCATTTTTCTATTAAACAACTTAAATTATATATAAAAATTCATTTTAACATTAAATATATATATATATATATATATATATATATATATATTAATTTATGTATAATATTATATTATATTATATTAATAGTATTCATATTTATATTAATGTTAAAAAATAATTAGTATATAGTATAATGTTGATATTAATTATTATATTATATTAACAATATTAATTTATTGAGGTCAGATGCTTATTCTATAGTCTAAATCTTCATGTGTAAGTGTGTCTGTGCTTAGAGTTAAATTTTAATTAATATGATCTAACATAAAAATAAAAAAATTAGAAATCCAAATAATCTAAATATAAATATTGTGAGTTTAAACAAAAATTTAAATAGTTATGTAAATAAAAAATTTAGAATGGAATAACACAATAAATTGAGATTGTTAGTTCTATATTCTTCCTACTACGAGTCATGTTCTTTCTCACGTTATGTAGCCAAGGATATGATTTAAATTGTAATTGTATATTGGTCAAGGGTATGTTTTAGGTTGTAATTGTTTTTAAATAAACATATTCACCTTGTAAGCTTGAATGAAATAACATTTCACTAATAAAAATATGTAAAGGAAGGGTGAAATTGAAACAAAAAATGGGTAAAATTTGAACATGTGTAATATTCAAACAATAGTAAAGATGATTGTGGGCTATAGATCTTAAAAATAACTTCTTGGCACTTGATGATTATTCCAAAAAGGGTGAAATTGAAACAAAAAATGGGTAAAAATTGAACATGCCTAATTTTCAAACAATGGTAGAGATGATTGTGCGCTATAGAGCTTAAAAAAAACTTCTTAGCACTTGATGATTATTCCAACAAAATCAGTTCCAAACAAATTAAAAATAACTATTATAGTGGTCACACAAAGAGATAGAGATGTTCCTACTCCTACATAATCCAAATTTTAAATGTTTTATCATAATATATCCCATTTATTATTGACATGGCATTGGAACTAATCACACTAATTATGTGTTTAATATCTAAGGTAATAGTAAGAAGTAGAGTTTGTCTTTATAATTTATAAGAAAACACTCTTATTCTTTCAATGTTCATGATAATAAAATGTTGATGTTGAGGAATGATGTGATACTTAAGTACATGAAACTAGCCAAATGTTCAATACCAATAATGAAAAAATATGTAAAAGAGTACAATAGATTCTTACATCATTAATGATGTAATAAATATGTATTACCATAAAAGAATAATGATGTAATAAATATCTATTACCATAATAAATTCTTTTAGTGGGAGAGACCTCCAATATTATGTTCTATTACTTTATTTGTCATAAAATATAATGAAACATGAAATAACTCTTTCATTATATATATATTTTTTTGACATATATACATTAAAAAAATAGAAAATGATATTAAATATTCAATTACTTTTATGTAAGTAATCATCCATTTCAACCTTAATTTATAATTATTAAAAAATATAATTGAATATTTTAAATATTTTGTTATTATTAATATTAAAATGGCCATACCATGCCTTGTAAAATTAAACCTTGTTTGCTTTTTGTTTTTGACATATATATACATTAAAAGAAAATAGAAATGATATTAAATATTCAATTACTTTTTTTGTAAGTAATCATCCATTTCAACCTAAATTTATAATTATTACCAAATATAATTTAATATTTTAAATATTTTGTTATTCACACACAAAATGGCCGTAGCCATGCTCGAAATAAATTAAACCTTGTTTGTTTTTTTGTTTTTTAACACGCCACCAATCCATTTAAAGATCTTCCATACCACAAGACGATCGCATGTTATAAATTTATTTGAAAAAAATAAACTTTATTCAAAAAAATATATTATATCACATAATTCCAAAAAAAATCTAAAAACTTAAAACTGCAACTTTTTATCATCTTTTAAATTATAAAATAAAACTACTATTAAAAAATTCATAATTTTAATAATTTAGAATTAAAATAATTTCGCTATCACCCTATTCTTTCATCTCTCAATGACTGGGATAAGCAGCATGTGAAGTACGTCATATATTTGGTAATTTTAATTTAAATTATGTTATAAGTTTGAATTTTATTACTTAAAAGGAAGATTGTTAATTAAGCTTTATAGTTTTGATTTATTTAAAACAACATATTAGCTGTTATCATCAAAATAATTGTTACCATTCTAACCCAAAAAAAACTTACCCGAAACGAAAAAGGAAAATCTAAGTGCCCTATAATACACATCAAATTGTAGGACTGTCGATCTCCTAAACGAAATCATGCTACTTAATATAAGCGGGCAGTCAGTGTAGTAGGCCCCAAATGCAAACATTAAACTGATTAATAGACAGAGTGAAGGTTTTGAAGATTGGGTTGTTTCGAATATTGGGCTACTCAACGCCATTGAAAACATAATGCATGATAATTTTTTCACAGGCATAATAAGGTTATCATTCAAGAACTCAACAAACCTGTCCCGAACTCAGATGCATAAGTAGTTTAAGCAAGAATAGAGGTACAAGATGAAAATTATCATATGAATATATATGAAATCTACTTAAAATTAGGTTATTTACACAATCTCATTGTCTGAGTTTTTACTTATAAAATCTAAGAAATATATGAAAACATCATGGAATAAACAAACTAATGCAATCATGTCATTTAATTCTATGCAAAATGAATACATACTATTCTTGCTGATAGAAGTTTGGCATCCATTCGCTGTTACGATAGTATAGTAAAGATATTTAACGTTGTGGAAAGAGACATGCAATTGTACCCTTCTAACCAGTACACGCAACTTGATAAAAAAAAGAGGGGAGGAAGTATTCCAAAGCATACCGTCCAGAGCATGCATTCTACAGCTGCGAAGCTCCTCTGAAGGATTTCTTTCTTCAATCCGACCAGCCACAGTCCCGATTATCTGCCTCAAAATGTGTCGGCTGCTCTAAACTGGGTGGCCTTATGGTCTGAAAGAATGCAGCGTTACAGAATGTCAACCATCACAGCAGATAGTTTGGTCAGGCCGTTCTAGTGCCTTCACTGCCAAGTGTATACCCAATTTTTTTTAAATTCCAAGGCCGCCTGGCTATCCACCTCCAAAAATATCTGGGTGCATTATGAAGCAGTAAAGGGCATAGATACACATAATGAAATTTCAGGCAGATGTCCCCAGTCGCTTCAACCCCGCCCCCATCATCCATATTCTCAAGAGGCATGAGGAGACCCTTGCGAACGTGCGCACCAACGTGGTCAGGTCATTCAATAACACGTGTTGTTCCTCTTGTGCCTTCGCCACCAAGTGTATAGCCAATTTTTTTTAAATGATACTTGGCAAGTGCTGGTGTGTAAATTTTAATTAATTAATTTTTTTAATTTCCAGAGTTCACCCTAATTTGATAGGTGGCAGTAAACAAATGGAATAGTAAATTTTTAATCACTTTTTGTAAAAAATTAATTTAAGTATGGTTTAAACATGTGATTTAGATATGCAAGGAAGTTAGTTGTTTGAATTTCGTCCATTGATTTAGTGGCGACGACCAGAATATACCGACATCTTTCAATCTAGACCATCGGATGAAAAAGATTAATTAGAAAAAGCACTAATGAAGCCAATTCCAATAGGGGGTACGCCTATCGTGTAAATATTTGATTCAAAGCCAAGGGTTTGACAAGATTGAGTACATGGCTAAACTGCTACTGTTGATTGCATGTCTATTAACACTAAGACTGTGCCAAAAGGTTTGGAAATCTCGTATTCACTTGCTGACAAGGATTCCTTCAAAGCCATGGAGAGTCCCAAGTGATAAACGAGTGTTTTCCATTTCCTCTGTATACATGCTATGTGTTTTTTAATTCTGCTGATTGTTCATAATATGAAGATCAGTAGCCGCCCAATTTAGTCATCGGCGTATCTGGACACAGAACTCAATGGGCACAACCAACATGAATGGGAGACTCAACTTTGGGAGTATGTGGGTCCTGCATATGATTTCTTCCCACCCTTCCTCAAATCATCGGTAATATTCTTTCGCATTTGAACGAAAACCACTTAGGAAACTATATTACATTGGTATCACCGTTGTGCAGCCTCCTCTTTCCTCACATTTATGATTACTTCAGACTCACTAATCCCAACTTTGGAGATGGATATGAATATGCAAGTCGAGTTTTTAAATCTTCCTTTGCAAATCCTGGCTCAGATTTCTATTCCAAGTTTGGAGATATTTCTATTCGAGTGACTGTTGTGGTGCTTGCAATTGTGATTTTCATCCAACAAAGATGGAATAAGCATACATTGATGCAGGCATTGAGATTAACATCAACTAAGTTAACAATCCCTGCATCAAGGATGTATGAGATGCTGCCATCAAAGACATTTGAAGATGAACTTGTTTCTGGTAGCAAAGAGAGAATCCATGTGCATTCTACTGCCGAGGATGAGTGAGGAATATAAGGGAATTGAAATCCATAATATAAGAAAAAAAAATACCCAACTTTTGTACAAATAAGTGTGAAGAGACTTGAAGTCTGACTATAAATACTGATGACAGCAGTAAAATAGTTTCTGTATTTCTGGTTAAATAGCAAACATTTATTAGATATAGCATGTAGTAGTTTAAAAAAATTCATAGAAGAATTTAGAAATTTCGGTAAAATTTTTGGCAAAGATTTTTTAAAATCTAGGTTACGGTTGTTAAAATTCAGTATTTTAGGTGTCTTAAGAGTATTTGATGGTATTGAATCCATTTACACCATAAAAAAAAATACAATTCAAACACCCCAACTACTTGATTTTTTGAAAATTATTTTATTCCAACAAAAAATAACAACCCAACTACTTAATTTTTTGAGAATTATTTTACTCCACCAAAAAATAATTATTAGCGAAAAAAAAATTTAATTGTGATTTTAATATAATTTATTTACTCATAAAATATCCATACTTAAAATTAATTTATAAATTTTCATATATATATAGATATTACATAAATATCACATTTACTTATTAACTTAAAATGATTTACACAAAACACTATAGGAATTAGGCTTTATATATCTAGCTAACATGTAATTTGAATGTCTTGATGGTAATATTATTTTGTTTAAATTTTTATTTTGATTTTTTATATTATATATAATTGACATTTACAAAGCCCAAATTGTTGCAATTTATATTTATTATTAAATAGAAATAGGGATTAAAACAATGTATTTTAAGGGATTTTACCTCTCTTGGTATTTAGTAGATATAAAGATAACATGGCATAATATCAAAATTCTAAATCACAATTATTATGTATATGTGTTTTAAATGCATTTGATCCTTAGAAATTTACTAAATATTATTTATAATTGAAACACTATTATCAATAAGATAATCTTAAAAGTTAAATGAATAATAATGAAAATAGTAATGAGTTAATATTGTTCAATGATGAAAAGTATCAATAGTAAGAAAGTAATATAAAGCACTAATAGACAACATATTGATTTACTCAATTTATCCTCAATAGTGATTTACTCAACCTATCTCTTTTTCTTTCCAAAATTAATAGTTTCAGCTTCACTAGTCTTCAGGAAGAACCCCACGCATGACATTGATAAAAAGAGATTATTTCTTCCTTTGGGTTTTGACTTGATCAAATTGGAATTTTGAGCTCATGTGAACTTTTGATTTGAAGTTGGAGAAGTGGGAAAATTTTTCTCATGTATCCAAGCACCCCGCCCTCCATCACATAGGTAAGGGTTATATATTCTTTAGGAGTTAAGGTCATTCAACAACAAAACTTGAAGTCATTACAATGACATACTCGATACAAGCTCAACATGTCACTTGTTGGAATTGAAACTAGATGTGAAGGATAATAATCATTACTCCAACTACTCAAGATAAATCCAATTGAAAAGAGAGAAGTGAAACTTAAAAATGATCAAAACTATTTAAATTTATGCATTTTAGATTAGGAAATAAAATTTCACCAAACTATTTAAACTTGGTTGAACATTAGACTTAGGAAAATTAATGGTAGCTTGTTCATTTGAATCTGTTCCAAATGCATAAGGGGCAAGAGATCGATCCATTCCTCTCTAGATTTCAGAAGCTCGGTTTTTCCCAGGGGTACATTTGCATAGTCAGACACATGTAAGGGATGTACTATGGGAAAATATGTAAAGGCCACCTTTCATGAGAAGGAGAACCGAGTTTTGGGGATCCTTGAGAGAGTTCACATAGACGTGTGTGGACCATTCTCTGTTTCTTTTCACTTGGAGCCTGTGTAAGAATTTTCTTTTAATTCTTTGTAATGACTTGAGACTAGTATTTAATTGATTAGTTATCCATTGTCTTACTACTAAATTCCTTTGCTAAGTGTAATGATTTCTCTACAATTATATCCAATCAACTATTTCAAAAGTCTAAGAAAATATTTTTCATGTACCCTTTATTCCCTATATAAACATGAAAATCAATGCATATGATAGTATACTTAGATTTATGCACTCCACAAACACTAAAATCAATGCATTGTACCAAAAGCAATGTGGTAAACATCTTAGTAAAAAACTATCAACTTTATCTATCATCCACCATATTGCCTAGACACGGTGAGAGTATTCAAAAGGAAATTTATCACAGAGAGACTAAGCACAATAAATTTCAGAGTCAGCCCATATGGTCCAAGATATAGCACCAAAATTTTTTGCCTAAAATTGCTGACTTCTTATGTAATAACCCTACCAATTTATGATGTAAATATATGTACCTTGATATTAGGCTAGTGAGTGGGAGTCATTTTGCAAGCATATATATATATATATATATATATATATATATATATATATATATATATTGGGGTCAATGTGCCCAAGCATATATGCCAATTTTGGTTATGTGGCGAGAGGGCTAGGATTGTAAATATGATGTAACTAATGCACATATTTATCTAATAAAATAATATAAAATAGTTTAGGTGCAAATCCCACTCCATGGTAAAGAGTATGGAGGGTGTGCAACTCCATGGTGACAAAAGGAAACAGTGTTGGATGGAAGGTGGTGGTGATAGGGACACCTGGGACCCATGTGCCTTTGGTGTGCCACATGGTTGATAGACGCCATGTAGTTATTGGAAATTAATAGGGAAAAACATTATTAAACATAAAACACATCCTTATGCACAAATAAATAACATGTATAGTAAATAAGGGACATAATTGAAATGCACATCAGAATTATCAACATTTTAAACATTTGTACATAAATCACATAACTAGTGTTTTAGCATAAATTATATAAACAATGTGACACATAAAATGTAAAAATTATTTTGGAAAAATAAAATGACTGACTACGAGCTCTCCACATTTCGCCTCACCATAGATCACATGGTTCATGGATTTCAACCGTGGCTCATGCCCAAGCGAGGGCTACAACTCAAAAACAGTAGTAAAACTAGAAACGACCATACCTCCATGGCCAAGGTGCCAAACCAAAAAGCATGTCATTATAGGACTCCAAACACCCTCCATACCATTAACTGTCAAGCTTCTAACCAAAGAGTCATGTTACTACGGGGCTATTCAAGTACCCTTCTGGCCACAAACCCAAAAAAATCCTATTTGGTAGCAGAACCCAAGCTCAAGGCTCCCCAACTTGTTGTTGAGGACCAAAATTCCAAACCATCATCTGGAAAATCATCATAATCAAATTATACATCATCATAATAATCATGATGCCTCTAGGAAATTGTGTGTGTTTACACATGCCTAGAGTCATCATAATGATTATGTTGATGACATTGACCTCAAAATATATAACACAAATGCATAAGCACATAGGCCCATAAAATAACTTTGGCTCACCAGCCTAACCGTAATACACATATATCTCACAAGCTTAATATCATTATACATATATTTCCATCACCATAAACGAGCATGAGTATTATATTCCTCTCCGCCCCCTCTCCCCCCACTCCCACTTATTTAGTGCATTTTCCTCAATGCAACATATGTCCATAATCTAAATTTTTTATTGCAAAGTGATTTCATCTCCCACTATGTAGCTACAAATCCATGTCCTTACGCATGGCTTCATCTTGGGACGTCCTCCACTCTCAATGCCAATTGTACAACAATAGGTTCTAGAGGTCCCCACACTAATCAGCATACAAACTTAACCCCATCATCATCCCAACTAAAAGACATCAAACAAATGACATTAATACCTGCAACAGATAATCCTCACATATGTAAGTATATATATAATGACATATTCATATATATTTTCTTTATTTTCTTCAACCAGTGTAATAATCAACCAATTACATACAATCATTAATAAAAGAAAATCATGAAGAATAAAATTTCATGTAGTGCAAAAATCCATCATTAAAGGAAATTTCAACCTAAAAGTGGTCTCCTACGGAAAAAGAATAAAATAATAGCTATGAATTTTGGAGGGAAAAGAAGAAAACTAGTTTTTTATTTATTTATTTTTATTTTTGGTTTATTTCCTTATATTTACTCAAATTAGCATAGGCACTCGTTGGTTGAAAAATTTAATTTTGCATCCAATGAGTGTCTACAATTGAAATTTGAGTAAAGTTGTAAGGAGACCAGCCAAAAATACAATTAAAAAAAGTAGTGTTTTTTCTTTCCCCTCCAAAATGTTTATATGTACCTCTTTTTAAATTTAAAATATTTTTATTTGTTTACATATTATGAAATGGAAATTATGTGAAAAATTCATGGGCACTTTTAGGCTAAAATTTCCTCTAATGTATATTAAACATGAGTTGATTCATGAAATTATCCATGAAAAATACAATCTATTTGACCATAAGGGGGTTATGAAGAGGGGATTTTTGGTTCTGGGTAGAGCTGGCCTCTTTATGAACCTTGATATTCAAAATTCAATCCTGCTACCATTTCCCATTTCAAGAGTTTGGTCCTTGATCCCAAATTCTGATGTTACCACTAAACCCACTGTGATCTTAGAAAGAGAATATCTTGTAACAAAATTGGAAATTACTAAGAAAATCAAATAAAAATCATGAGGATATAGGTATTTTTATTTCTCATATCTTGAACTATGAAGGAGCAGAAGATGAACCAGCACCATCTCCAATTTCCAGCATGAGATTAACAAACCTTTCAACACCTTCATGTCTACCTATTGTTAGTGCAGCAAAAAGGCCCACAAATTTTAGAACCAAGAAAAAAATTAGAATGTTAGCAAGTAACTTAAGAGAAAACTATCAAAAGGAATGTGTCTCAAATGAGTTTTCACAATGACCAAGAAACAAAATACAACTATAATAACTATGATCGATTCAATATAAATTGTCAACAAATAATCTACACCATAATATAAACTGAATAACCTAAAAGTTGAAGCTATATCATATATTGCCCATGTCATTATCCAATTAATTTTCCTTAATTAAAATAACAATGGCCATGTCAATACCCAACACATTTTCCTCCATTAAGGTGACTCAATGCCACCCAAGTAGCAAGAAAATCAACAACTTGTATCAATTATTTTTTGACAATCCTTTTCAGTTGGATGTTTACAATGGACCAATGAGATTCCCTTTTTAATCAAATTTAGCACGCGAGATTTTATCAGATGTTGAATCTATACAACTTTACAATTTTCAATACAAAGAATGGAATCATAAATACCTCTACCTTGACTTCTTTATACATGTGGAAGGCTCGAGGACAAGATGAAATACAACCCATCCCTGTGTGTGACAAAATGAGAAAAGAAAAACCCTAATCTAATTCTTCCTAGGGAAGTTGACCCTCAAAAGTAAAAGCAGACTACTTTGAAATACGGAAATCAAAAGAAAAACATCTATTTTAAGACTAAGACGCTAAATCTAGAATAGCAATCACAAAATTGGAAGTGTGTGAGGCTGGCCCATTCATGTACCCTGTCAATCCCTCACAACCAAAACTTCAACACAATACCCTAGACAACCTAGTGTTGTTTCTTCATTCTCCTTAGTCATGCCTTCATCATGACTACACAAGTACCCTAGTAACCCTACATAGGAAACCAAACTGTTGTTGATACTGGTGCACCTCTACTGCCGAAGATGCTACACCACTATGGGAGAGAGCATGACTAATGCAATTGGTAAAAAATAATGTATATAGAAAATAAGAAGTAACCTCACGTGAATGTAGTGATTTTTTGGAGCCTTAACATCTATCAGAAAATGAAATGACAGGTTTAATTTCTTTATTTTATAGTTTGAATTTTCTTCCTCAAAAGCATTTAAATTTATAGCCATGGAGCAAAGAACAATTTTTGCATACTATAATCTTGAAGAGTATGTTTCCCATGTTCCACAAAATAACAGTAACTAATTCCATTGATATGCACATACAATTCCTCTGCATTGCCAAGAAAGAAATAATTCATCAATAAAATTAATGATAGTTGTAATTTAATCAATTGCGCGGGCACTGCATTATATCAACATTCAAATTTTAAAAAAACTAACTGTAAAGACAAATGTCTAATACATTGAAAACATAAGCAACTCCAATGAAAACAAAAAAGACAAAATAGACACTGAAAGATAACAACAAACTTAGACCCACATCTCTTTCTGTTGAAGCACCTACTTTAGGTTTTGTAGCCCAATTAATTTCATAGTTGTATTTTATACCTCAAAAGTACAACTAAATGTGTTTCCCTCAATCATTGAATTGGATTCATAAGATTCTCATTCACCATAATCTCATCTAAGCACTACACTATTCAACTTGGTCATATATGGTTTTCAAATTGTTCCAAAATTTTCTTCATGACCCAAAAAAAAATGTCACGTCACGATGCTTACAATAAAACATTTTCATTGTTAACAAATCATCAAATTGTTTTTCCAACTTTTTTGTGAATATTGCTCAAATTTGGCAGATAAAATCCGTACTATTCCACTTGGGCCCCCACCATTGTCTCTTTCAGTTTTTCAGTTTCAACATAACTTTCTATTTTTAGCAGTTTTTCGGGTCCTGAACTTCCGGAGCCATTTTGAGGCCCTAAACGACGTTTTTTGGGCATCGCGCCTGCAACGAATATCATTCCAAAATGGAATGATATTCGTAGAGAATATCATTTCGTTCCAGAATGATATTCGTGGCGAAAGTGTTATTCCTCCGATAGATCTTTCTAATGATGTATCATGTGTGTCAAACGAGATAGTATGCCAAAGTTACGTCCTTGGGAAGTTGAAACATCAATTTACCCAAACGGGGCCCATATTTTTGGCACTTCATCTCCTAGAGTTAGGTTTTTGGATGTTTAGGGTTCTCCATTGTTTCTCAATAATAAATAGGCCCTCGAGCCTCATTGTAACTCAGTTCAGAGGCCTGTAGCTGCCACATCTCTTCTCAGAGATAGCTACCAGCGCCCTAGATAGTTTATTTCCATTTTCCTCAAGTACCCCCATTTCTTTGATATTAATGAAATGAAGTGTTATTTCCGATGCATCTTTGTATTTATGGTTATATGTATATTCTATCGCGTTCCTGCTTGCATAAATCGACTACCCATTTCAAGCACCCCATGTCTCTTGCAACATCTGACCAAGAACAAAGACACCAACTATTGTATAGCTACATATACAGATATTATGATCCTCAAAACAAACATATTATATTTGTCAAATCTCAAAATAAACATGGTGAAAAAAATTAAACGGTTCATCACTAGAATTTATTTGGTTTTGTGAATGCATCAAGAACCATATAAAATATTACATATTTTTGTAGCTACTTTTGGCATATGCTCCACCTTCATGAACAACATACATAAAAAGAGATCCTGAATGCTTCAATGAAACCTGTTTAAAAAAAGAGAAGCTTGAAAAGAATTGATTAAGAAAAACCTCTTGAATGTTATGGCAACAAACATCATGAGAAAATTATAGAAAATGATTAAATGACAATATACAACATATTTCTCATGTTGCCAACCATGTGCTTTGTTAACCTTTGCAAATATAGACATCACTTATTTTGGTTTGAATACAATAAAATCCATATTGTTTCAAATTCAAAATAATATGATATTGATAAATATAGTAATATGGAAATAAAATACAGTAATACATTGAGCTTGTATAGTTTTGACTTAATCGTATATCAAGATAGGCTTTCTAAAACATAAATCTAGGGTGTGGGATCAACTTAACATGCATTTATTCTTATAATAAGGTTACTTGACTTGCACTAAGATGACCAAGATTATGTCAAAAAATATTCAAAACCAATAAAAAATCTCAATTGTTCATGCAAAAGGTAAAGAATAAAGATGTATATCAATGTACCTCTAAGGTACCCTTTCCATTTGACACCATTTCAGCCATATTTGTCCCGATCTGTTCACATTATCCCAAAATAATGTTTGATCATCAAACATAGGAGCTAAATAAATGAAAAATACATATCGCTTGAACATGCCAACTAATTAATTCAATGATTTTTATACTAACTGAAGATAAAGAAGTGGGCAATATAAAACATCAAGTTGGGATACACCTTTAAGATATAACATTTGTAATAAACAAGTTTTGTCTCATGCAGTTTCACTACAGAGTCGAGATTCCTTAGTATAGCTACCAGAAAAATCAGAAACAATAATGCGTAATCCAGAAGGTGAGTTACATGTCATTGGATTACTAGATTCTAGTAAAACTAAATAGAAAAAAGTTATTTGTTCACCATTATCATGATGCATGACAGTGTTTTTTTGGTGCATCTATTTTTGATCTCTAGGTTTTAATTGGGTAAATATTATGCATTGTATTTTGGTTTATTATAATTATTATTTTCATTTGATTACAAATTTTAGAAACCTAATGTATATAAAAAATGATTATACTTATCTTTATTGCAAAATCACCCTCATTATGAATCTATCGTAATTTTGAAATACAAAATAAAATTAAGTTCAATATATTAAATGAATTCTATAAATCTCCCTAATCACTGATTGGGCCTGAGTATATATATATATATATATATTTGATCATACATTCTACTCATGAAGTCAACTCTCATAGTAATGTTTATATCCATGGAAGTGTTTTATTAGCAATATTTATATCCATGGAAGTGAATTTATAAACCGAGTTTGTACCATGTGAATTCTTTCCACTTTGTAAAGTCAAAGCCAAAGGAATCAAGAATCGTCAACACTAGAATCCCTCCCTAACATGATGGTTGGGCTTCTGGGCTTCCCTTTGAAACACAAACAATAAGCATTAAATTCAAAACAAGTATGATCTAAAATATAATTCTTGACAAAAAAATCTTCAAGTATGAACTATCATAAGTGTAAAAAGCCATACAATCAAGAATATTGTTGTAAGAGTGGCATTGAAGGCAACTATTGTTACCCCAAAGTCACATCACAATATATTAAATTCATCATTTAGAGTCAAGGCATTGTTTTCTGTGACACTCACATAAAATAGTGCTGCAGGAAAACAAAGTACCTTCAAAATTTGTTTTGTTCCACAAAATTCAAAAAAAAAAGTATCTTCAAAATTTGTTTTGTTGCACAAAGAATTAGTTTATGTTTGGACCCTCACAAGCTAGTGAACTCCTTAGAAGATGGAGCGATGCACATTCAAGTTATTAACATTTAACACATATGAATCCTTTTTGTCCTCTTTCTATGAGGCACTACTATAATTGTGGGTGTGGATTGCTCATCAAATTCAACACCCTCCTCATTATTTTTGTCTCCCATTTGCTGAAATTCAACAATGGTTTCTTGCCAAGGTTCAGGAATGACAATTGACTGATTGTGTGCAACAAACGATTCATCATGTGCTTGTATATCGTCCTCATGCTCACTCCCAGATGTTTCACCTGATGATTTAGATTGTTGGGATTCCTATACACAACACAATTTAACTTGTTAAAATAACATTATACCTTCAATTAAATTATTGCATATTTCATAAGATATTATAAACAACTAACCTTAGATTCATAACCAGTAATTAATTTTTCCCCTCGATCTATCATGTGTTGTCGTAGACCTTGGGAACCGTGTAATAAAGCATATTTTAATTCTTCCTCTAAAGCTTCCTTCTGAAATTGGTGAACCTACATTAACAAATATAATCATATTTATAAGCTATAATGACTAATAAGATACAACTAACTCAATGTGACCATAGTTATTTTCCCTAAAATAGAAAATATAATAGATGAAAATATTCACTTACCATGCCACCATGAATACTCTTATATCCACCAGAGCCTAATTTATGAGATCCAATACTTGACACCCTAGCTTGGGTTGCTTTCGTTGTATCTCGAAGTCGCCTTTTACCTCCTCTTCGTGCAGATGGCCTATAGTTTGGATTGTTTTGCACCTTCCTTTTAAACTTGCCATCTTTCATAAGTTCATACCACGTCACTTGGTCCGTGATCCAAGCTGGACGTGGATACATCAAATTTTTTGTTAACTTTGACCTTAAATTGTCTCTTTTTGAGTGAATGTATTTACATGCAATATCTAGAATAATTTCTTTATCAAAAACCCAGAATTTACCAAATGCTATTATGACATCTTTAAATAGTTCTTATTTTTTTAGCAAGGTGAGTTTACCTCTATGGAATTTAATAAATTTTTTGAAAATCAAAGAATTAGAATACAATTTGTTTTGCAAGTGCCCCATAAAAAAGATTTTTTTGAAAGAAAGAATAGAGTAGTGCAAAAAATGGCAAGAACAATGCTCAATGAAGGCAATAGCCTTGATAATTTTATGGAGAAGTGGCATACACAATTGTGTACATTTTGAGCCAAGAACAAGTTAGAGTAAAAAAAATAAAGACACCTTATGAATTATGGAAAAGTAGACCAACTATAGTTAAACAATTCAAGGTATTTGGAAGCAAGTGATACATAAAAATAACTTAAGAAAATTCAGGAAAATTTGACTCCAGAAAAAATGAAGGAATTTTCATTGGATATTGTTGTAGCTGCTACAACCCCCTCCAAAATTTTAGCCTATACCAAATTTTGGAGCCTTCTTTGGTCTTTTCCATCACCGTCACAAACTTTGAAGTTATTTTATTTTCTCTTTTATGATGTTGTGTTCCCTTTCGCAAGATTGGAAAAATGTTGTCTTTTGGCATGTTGGTTGTCATATTGAAAGTATGAGATTGTTCTCATGGTTATAACAAGCCACCTTTGTGTAAATGATTTGTTCTAACATTGTAAGTATCTATCACACTCATTTCTAAAGTATTGAGCACTGTCGCACAAGTGCCGTCATGGTCGTCATAAAGTCTACCTTTGATGTTGCACTTGTCGTAATTTGTCGGACAGAGGAAAATGATTTGTTTGTATTTCATGAATGATATATGTTGTTTGAATTGCCAAAGTATGCTAAGTGTTTGATCACAGTCAATGTTCATCATTGTTCACACTGATCTCATCGGTCTCGCACTTAGTCCTTTTTCGAAAAACTTAATGACCGAGCAACTTAGCTTCACCCAAACTCTCCTAAGATATGCACTATGCGGTCTCAGTTCTCTAGTTGTGACATTTCAACTTGGCACTATGCAGTGCAAAGTACCTGCCTCCCAAGACTCCTCCTTTGTGTAATTTTTGTGACCAAGCCTTGACCTTGACCTCCAAAATTGCGCATTCATGTCCTCCATCCCAACTTGAACTGCACACTTCTCAACCTCAATCCTTGAGCTCATCCCCTGACCCCTTGAAATGCATATTTTCCCAATCACCTGACCTTCATTGACTCCTAGAACTATGCATTCAGCTCTCCCAGTGTCCATTTCTTCAACCTGCCCCACTCGCTGTAAAAATTGCACAGTATTGATCCTTAGCCCCACCTGAGCTACACACTTCATGGTCTCAAGGCTCAGGGCTCCCCCATTCCTCCCTAAACTACATAATTGCGCAATCACTGAGCCCTTCTTCCCAACCTGTCACATGTTTCCGACTCAGTTGGTGGATTAGAATGCATCATCTTATACTAGGGGTTTTAGAATTGATGTTGTCTCACCATGAATGAATTGTAGGAATATGTATGCTATTATGTCATGAAAAGATGATGGAGAAGGATAGGAGGAGGGGAACACACTCAAAGACACTCTTGCAGCTGAAGTTGCAAGATGATTAATCGATAGAAAGCGAAGGGACACTAGTTTGCAACTAATAGCCAAGACTTGAGATCATTTAAGACTAATTATCACCAAGGCATACAGAGGTGAAAGAAAAGTTCCTTAATGAGGACACTAAACCCTCAGTAGCAATAGTGGCTTGAAATTTCCACATCATCAAGAATTCCACGTTAGTAGTGTCATGTTAAGAGTGGTCATATGCCACATCACAATTGTGGACCATGTATATTATATTCAAAATTTATTGTAAAGTGGAAGTCCAAAGCACACACATGGAATGTAAAGATTCATGTAAGTTGAAAATTCATAGGAAGTCAAATAGTCATGAGGGTAGTTGAAGAGTCACCCTTGGTTATATGTACTCCCTCATTGTATGAGCAAAGGAAATTTTCACCTTGACTCCACTAACAATGCGTTAGAGAGATAAACTAGTTATTTTGTGGAGCAAGGAGTGGCTCCAACACTTACTATTGGAGCTAGTGATGTTCATTGTACATGTGTCTTGGAAATTTTACTTAATAACATAAGCCTTCAAGGCCAACATGTTCGTCATGTATGAATTATGAATGTTTGTAAGACTATTACCTGGATGTTTGATTTCATGTTTGCTTTCACATGTACTAAGATAGTTGAACTATGTTTTAGTGCTTACCTTGTTGAGAATGTGTTGTAATGATTGTAACTATTGTCCCATCCTTGTGGACTATTCTGTTGGATGTTAAACAGAATCCTTCGGTTCAGTGTGTCTCTTCCTGGGTGGTACTATTACATCTCTCTTAAAGGCTCACTACTCTTTCTCCCCCCGCAATAGAAGAACCTTGACACACTTGCAATTGGACATTCACCAAGCACACCCCCCTTTCTTTTTTGAAAGTACATCTACATCCCTCTCTCTTGCTAACAGTCAAGAGCCAAGGCATATCTTTAAGAATATGGAAACCGAACCTTTATTCTGGATGGTACTCCTACACCAAATGGTGTGAGGTATAATTGGGAATTCATATCAAGGAGATCCCATGAATGTTGGCGGGTCTAGCACCGTCAACAGATATGCATATAGAAGCAAGGACTACATATGTTACAATAGAAAACTAAGAAAAGTAGTTGAAAGCATTGATGTAAGATTAGATCAAACATTATTTCAAACTCAACTACAATAAAATGAAGACAAAAAAGAAGAGGAAGAATATGAAGAAAAGGATCATGAAGAACAAAAGGAGGAAAATTAGGAAGAGATAGAGTCACTACATCCAAAAACTCCATCTAGGTATGTTCAAAAGCATCATTCAGATAATTTATGTTGGGAGTACAAATATGTTTCTGGAAATTTTATCATCATTTAAGTACTTAACATCTACACTGACACAAATGTACTATATTTTCTGTGAAAACTAATTACGCTGTAAAAAGTCCCTATTTGAAAACAACTCCCCTTAACTGCCACTTGTACCATTGTGTAACGTTAACTTTGATGTTAGATGATTGAAATAATATCTACCTTAGGATTGAATATTGTTATTAATCAGTGACAAAAATACTCACCGGTTTCTGCTTTTCTTTCTTCTCTTCTCATTTTGCTTCCTACTCTTTTTCATTACAAGAAATCAAGGCAATGGGCTATACCAAGGTCCTCACATATATCCTGTAATTGGTATTATACATATATCCTGTAATTGGTATTATGTGGGAATTTTTCAAGAACAGGGATAGGGTTCTGGAATGGATAGTAGATTTTCTTTTCAAAATCCCATGTATGGTCCAACGCCCAAGAGGCGTCCGACACACTTTATCACTGTGAATCCCTCAAACGTGGAGCATATTCTAAGAGCCAATCTTCAACATTACCCCAAGGGAGAAAACTTCAGTTTCTTTCTCCACGATTTCTTGGGCAAGGGGATCTTCAACAGGGATGGGGAGCTATGGAAACCACAGAGGAAGGCTGCAAGCTTCGAATTCAATACCAAGTCGCTCCAAAACTTCGTGGTGGAGGTCGTTTAGTGGGAAATCAAGAACCTGCTAATGGTGGTGCTCAAGAATGCATGCGAAGCGGGAGAGATCATAGGGCGTTCTGAGGTTTGCATTCAACAATATCTGCAAGGTGGCGTTCGGTGTTGATCCTGGTTGCCTCCACCCTTCTCTGCCAAGGTCCCTGCCCAAGTCCCAATTTGCAAAGACTTTTAACGATGCTACTATATTAGCGCGAGTAGGTTTTTTTCCATTTTTCCCTATTATTAATATCCTGCTAAGACAATAATAACGTAAATATTCAATACAGTTCCTCCATATCTCCTGCAAGAACTACTATGAAAATATAGAGTTCACTTAGATTAACCAAGGCTAATAAGATCAATATTCCCTGTTATTTTAATTTACTTCGCTAGGTTTCCTCTTTTAGTAACAGAGTAAAAAGTTCCAATGAAAACTATCAAACTGTAATATCAAAGAATCCAATACTTACAACATGCCCTCCTCAGATATTGCACCAGCCAGAGAAGAGGCAAGCCTGCTTCAGCATTCGTCGAAGTGACAATATGTGGAAGAATATGTGGAATCATCGGTATTGTAGACAATAGAGCTGGAGTCTCAATATACAATGGAAGCTCTCTACCTCTGAAGATAATTGGGAGTAATGCGGGATTAATCGCAACACGTCGTTTAGATTCCTCCCTTCTCTCTTGTATTTATTCGTCTTCAAAATTTCGGTCTGGCATCTATAAAACATACGCTGTACTTTTGTAGAAAATTCCATGATTAAAAAGATCTGCTTATCTTTGATGTTGAACCTTTGATGAGTAAGCAATTCGGGGTCGTACTGCAGGTTAGTGAATTATCCCCTCGAGCATTCAAAGGAAACATTCAATTGAAGAATTTCAATTATATATTACTATTGTGTATAGAGACGTTGTATGTGCCAATGGATGTGCTTATGCTTTAAAATATGAAATAAAGAATATAATGTATATTCAATTAAAGAAAATAATAAATAGTAATAATTATAATTAATTTAATTCATTATTTATTACAATAATGATAATTTAGATTTTAAAATTTCATAAACATTTAAAATTTTGAAAATTATAAATCGTAATAATTATAATTAATTTAATTTATCAATTATTACAATAATGATAATTTAGATTTTAAATTTCATAAACATTTTAAATTTTGAAAATTAATTTAATTAATTAATTATAACAATATGATAATTTAGATTTTAAAATTTTATAAACATTTAAAATTTTGAAAATTATAAATCGTAATAATTATAATTAATTTAATTCATTAATTATTACAATAATGATAATTTAGATTTAAAATTTCCATTTAAAATTTTGAAAATTATAAATTATTTGTGTTATAGGTTTTAAAATTGGTTTTGTTTAGTTAAGAGTTTGTTTTCATCACATACATGCAAGTTAATAAGGTAAAAGCTCAAGGTTCAAAGAAATTTGGAATGATTGAGTCTCTACCACTAGTTTGACTACAAAATTAGGATGAGTTTTATATATATATATATATATATATATATATATATATATATATTCTTATCATTTTAGTAAAAAAATTAAAATAAAATTGAGATGAAACTTATATAAATATAAATAATAATACTATGCATTTAGTATTTTTTCTTAGGGCATATTACTTTATTTTTTACCAAACATTATGCAACTTATCCATGGTTTAACATCTAGAATTTCTCTTTTTGTTATTTATTATTATTATTTAAATTTATGAGGTGATTTTGTTAGTAACATTCATTTTTTCTCTTAATAATTAATTTTGTTGTTTTTAACCTTTTATATTTTTGTTTTTTGTTTTTGCTTTTTTTTTTTTTATGAATTATAAGTTTTTCTCCATATTTTCAATTTAAGATTAAATTTTTTAAATTGGAAAAACCACTTCAAAAAACTTTTCCCAATGTTTTTTTTTTTTTTTTTTTAACCTTATTACTTTTTAATTTGACTTATATTTTGTTTTCTTTGGTTTCAATTCCAATCCTATTAATCATATTCTTTTTTTTCAATTCCAATCCTATTAATCATAGTTTGTTTTTTTTGTTTTTTTTAAATTTCACTTTATTTTTTTGCCTTCATATTTCTATAATTTTCTTTACCTAAAAACAACAACTATACAATAAAACCTCCATTTCAATTAAAATTTAAACTTCAATCAATATAATTAAACTAATAAAAAAACTTCTAAAAATAAGAAATTAATAAAATTAAAAGAAAATTTGAGTGTATTTTCCTGGTTGTCTTATATATAAACATCTTATTCTTCATTCTACTCAAATCTTAAATATCTCTTGTCATTATATATAAACATCTCATTTTTCATTCTACTCAAATCTTAAATACCTCTTGTCATTATTCTATGTTATTTTCATTTGTATTGATGAAGATTTTGTTGTATCCTAGTGTAAATATCTCATCATCTAATGTTCCCAATTTGTGAAATAGTAGATTCTTGCAAAAATTAGGCATCCAAACTGATCTCATTTGGTGCTGGAAAGTCTACCTAAACCTCAACCAAGTCTATCTAAACCTCAAGTCTACCTAAACCTCAACTAGCTCACCTTTTTTAATATTATAATAAGAGTGATTTTCCTTCAAAGTAGTTTTCTAACTATACAGTTTACTTTTACTGCAATAACTCGGATGTGGAAAATTTAATGTTTAAAGTCTTATTTAAAAGTTATCGAGGAAATTTATGGGAAAAGTTCCTGGTGGAAGTTTCAGAGACAATAGACAATTACAGAGAGATATTCCCATCCCCAGAGAGATTAATCGTTAGAGAGAGTTACTTCGATCCTCATTCCTGGAGATAAATCATCTTAAGGAAAATAAGACGGAAAATAAGTCAAGAGGGTATGAGTAATAACCTGATGCATTGAGAAGCAACTACCTAGTGAGGTCCATGTCTATTCTATTATTGTTATAGAAGTGGAAACTAGCACGGGAAATGGTAATGCCTACCATTCTAGTTGGTCTATTCTAGTTGATTGGGAGGAGTGGTATTTTTTCTTTGTGGATTCCCTTGCAGCCTAAACCTCTTTATATTTCTTCGGAAATATTATTTCTTATGTATGAATATACTCTATAAATATGTAATGTGAACTACTTAAATGTTGAATGAATCCACTGATAATTCTTAATATAGAAGTATAAATACTTAATATTAGGTGAAAGGAAAAATGTGGTTGGTCAAATTTATAGAGGATGTAACTGAAATATACATAACACTACAGTATAAATAATTTAATTAATAAAGTATTTCTAATGAACTATTAGTTAGTGGTAGTAAACAAAAGTATGTTGTTTGGAATAGTCCTTATTCAAGATACATACATATTTAATGTGTTCCAAAATGTTATCGTGAATACTTATGAAAAATATCAGCTTTAATTATAAACTAAATATTGCTAATTTGTTATAGTTTCTAAGACACTAAAGACCAAAATTGTTTCCTTGGCCTTGTAACAGATGGCTTATGTCTAATTGATGATTATGATATGTTGTTAAGACATTAAGACCATTATTGTTACTTTTATTTTTATTTTATTTTTACAATATATTATGAGCAGAAAATTAATCTTGATTAAATTAATTATGGAAGTGACTTCCATAAAAAAAAATAGCAAGGCTGATGGTAAAATTAATTCAAGAACTTAGAGTTAGTTGAACAGAATCAGTTCAAATGGTTACCCACCTATGAGGATAAAGGCATAATCCTAGTGAGGTTTGGGGTTCTGTTCGGTAACTAAAGGAGGAGAATTTGCAGAGAAGAATTTCCAAACTGGTGCTAACTAGTGGAATGCTCTGATTTTCTGAAATATTATCTGGATTGGAGACTGGACTGGACTGTCCCGCGGTCTCTCTAGAATTTATTCGACCAACTCTATAGGCTCAAACTTGGAGCACGGGGGAGAGAAGAGGATGTGATTGCCTCTCTCGAGGTAGGGAGGAACCACATCAGTCAATGAAGCTGCAGAACAGATAAGTATATTGTTAATGTGTGTTCAAATTTATTTAGTCTAGAAAGATTTAACTAGCATAGAAGTTTGGAAACTGAACTGTTAGAGTGTTTAAGTTTTTTGTGATATGAGAGGTTATAAATAGGATATTATTTAGACAAATAAGCATAGAATATTGGCTATAGATTTATATTCAGAAAATACAGGATACAGGAAACCGTTAACTCAGTGCCCTCTCGCAGAAGGTTCTGAGTTGGTCGTTCCCTGCTATTAGGGCAACACAGACAAAATGGTCCGGCCATTTTATGTTAACTGTAAGAAAACTATGTGTGAATGTAAGTAAACCTAAAGCGTTTCCTGAAAATGGAATTAAAGACAAACGCTGTAAATTTTAATTCTAAACTGGAATGAGAAACCAAACATTAACATAGAACTTTTCTTGGAAATATAATTATACATAGAAATGTATTGTTTAATCAAAAAATTGGAGTTATGAACCAACATCGAAGAAAAAAATAGAAAGAGAGTCTTTTACAAAAAAAATAGGAATATCTATTATACAGTAAAATCTCCATATAAGTCACTGTACATGTGATGCATATATTTGCATGTCAATATTACAATATTAGAAACAATAAGCAGTTTAATAACATTCAGGAAAAAAACCCCATAAGAAAAATAGGGGTAATCGGAATGGTTGTGGAAGAAAATGAAATTTCAATTACTCAGTAGAAGGTCATATATTACTGTACAAACATTAACAACATAAGCAAGGATTTTCCAGAAAGAGAGATATATATTATATACAGAGTCGAATAACCCAAGTGAAGAAATGAAAACACTGTTTTAATTCATAAATATATAAACTACTAGAGAATATGGTACTAAACCACAACCGTAGCACCAGGACAGAGTTGGGCTCAGAATTCATTAAGCATAGCTACACAGTAATCAGATGTTCGAGTGTGCTATTATAAACTCTATTGAAATTCCATGAATTGGAATGGTTGTAGCACGAAATAACATTTTCTTTCGGTAACTATATTAAACAAGAAATTTACACCCTTAACTACTATTAACCCTATGCAAGCTGAATGAAGTTCCTGAGACCATATGGGTCACGACATTTGGTACCTATCATAGTAGTAGGAGGTTAGTGAAGCTAATGGGCGAGCTTCATGGAATCATCTTCATAATAGTAGAGGAAAGCTAACCTGCAACCAAGATTTAAATGGGTATTAGTAATGAATCCTGACATAAGTCTGAAAGGACTAAAATAAATAAAGAAAAAGAATCTATTGTATCGATTCGCAGATTACCTATAAGATATTTAACACCGAAGACACAAAGGGCACATCCTGTAAGAAATACTTGGACGATAAGATTTTCGGAAAAATCTTCAGAATAATTCAAATCCAAGTATTGGTGCAAGAAAACAAGATAAATAGTACAGGAATTACCTTAACGAATTTGGGTTCGCCATGGAAAAGAAGGTCTTCGAGCGCCTGAGCTGAGTTGTCACTATGGCTTGAGGAAGGAACAGTAAGAGCTTGAACAAGCAAACCCAAGGAAGAAATCCCCTGACAACAAGTTGCGAGAATAACAAAACAAAAGAAAATTATAGACTGTAACACTATGTGAAATAATGTCAATACAAATGGAAATTATAACTGTACGTTTGAGTGAATTCTGGAGGATTTAACTACCATGACTTAGCCAGTGCCATGCGATAAAGAAACATGTAGATAATTGCAGAGGCAAGAATTTCAATTAGGAAACCTTGCATAAAATTACGACAAATTTAGATGTCAAAGTAAGCCTGCCCATGCCGGAGAAACCTTGATGAATGGTTGCAGAGGCGAAGATCTCTCGCTGTGGAGCAAGAGGCGGAAATGACCGGGAAAGAGAGAAGACAATTATGGGAAAGAGGGTCATTACCAAAACCCTAAGTCTTTGCCACCGTCAAAGCTCGAGGTGTTATATTGAGGGCGGAGGATGCCCCACTTGTCCTCTATAGTAGCAAAAATCTCGACTATAAATTGAATAAGCCATAATATCATTCCGGATACATTGTGCGACGGATTTAAACATTCAATTTCTCATTGATAGCTATTATGTATATTTGCATACGGTATTATTAAAGTTGATTAGAAACTCTGTCAGGAGATATTCCGAAAGGTTTTTGATATTGATATGATATCAACCTTTGTAGATTGACTATAATTACATATGGAATATTTATGATTTTCAAATTTATTTAAGGGTACAGTTGTAAGACATGTTTAGATAGATTTATACCATTCGAATGCTGCATTTTGGTGAGTTGTGTGTCGGATTGTTAGTTAGACAATAATTTTCTATTATAGATTATTCAAGTGTGAAGGTAAATAAAGATAAAGGTTGTGCAAGGTAAAAAAAAAAATTATGTGGTAAGATGTATGTTACAAGTGGTATCAGAGCAATGCTTGTATGCTTGGACCCTATGGGTCAACTAACGTTTTTAAGCTGTGTGCATAATAATGCACAGAGAGAGAAAGAAAAAAAAATATTAGGAGAAAATATGAGGAGGGGGAAACACAATAACCACCTTAGAATATTGGGGAAACCCAAACCTGACTGGAAATGAACCCCAGAAATGTGGGTGTAGTTGAGTGTGGACCAACACCAAAAAACTACTAGACTGTTGGAAGAGCAGCAACACCAAACCAACATTCTACTAAATACAGTACAAAATTTAAAAGGGGAAATGGAAAGAGTGCGTAATGATAATGCACGGTTGATGCAAGAAGAAGAGAGGATCTTAAAAAGCCTCTTAGACAAATAGAATCAAGGGATTGAACAACCCAGCACTGATAGAGATTTGATGAAAGAAGGAAATGAGCAACAAGCAAGAGACCATGCCACTGAAAAAACATAACGAAGTCAATCTCAGCAGGGTAATAGAAATAAAAGTTACCATGAAGCTGAATTAGATAATGTGTCCAAATAGAAAGAAGTTAAGAAATAGAAAGTGGAACTACAAGGTGAATTTTGTAAAATAAAACCTCCTACGTTGATGGAGTAGAGGAGGAGGTAGCTGAGGCATGGCTGATAAACATGAACAAGTATTTTCAAGTGTATTAGTACAGTAGTAATCTCAAAGCTAGGTTGTCTATTTATCAGTTGAGGGAGAAAGCCACATTATGGTGGGAGGAAGTGAAAAACGTCTATAGTATAGATGATCAGGACGTGACTTGGGATTCATTCCAGCAGTATTTTAAAGATAAATACTTAACTAAATGCTTCTATGACGATAAATATAGAGAGTTCCATGACTTAAAGCTGGGACAAATGACGATGGATGAATACATCACCAAGTTTACTTCCTTACTCCGTTATGTTCCTTATTTAAGGGATGAAAAGGAAAAATTACAATGGTTCTTGAGTAGTTTGTTGACTCATATGAAGGAATTTATTGAGTTTGTAAATCCAAAAACTATGGACGAGGCAATCCAGAAGGCAAGAATGTGTTACCAGTAAGCTAAAGCAAAAGGAGAGCTGAATAAAAACTAGCAGACAAAGAAAAAACATAAGGGTAGTTTTGGTTTTAAGAAAAACAAAACCAGTATTTCAAGGGTGCTGCCAGAAGTTCAATTTGAAAATAGTTTGGCCGGAATCATCAAAGAATAAGATGGCCTACAAAAGATAAGCCCATTGAAGCTTCCAGCAAACCAGAACAAGCACAAAACTAGAAGCCACACTTACAGTGATGGGGTTGTGGTGAGGCACACTACTACAAAAATTGCCCACAGCGAGGAAGGAGTGAAGCAGTTACCAATTTACAGGAGGCCTCAATAGTGGGAGATGTAGCCAAAAACATAACCAGAATTAATGCAGCCCTGGAAGATTGGCAGACAGACTACCAACCGACAATGATAGAGTTAGAAGGTAAATTACTATCTCAACTTGTTTCTATTTTGGTAGACCCAGGTGCAATTTTAAGCTATGTAAGTCCCAAAGTAGTATAAATTTGTAAATTGCAGAGTCAGAAATTCAAAAACCCATGGCTGGTACAATTAGCCATAGGAGCAAAGAGGAAAGTTAGTGAAAAAATTCCAAACTGTGCACTAGAAATTAGTGAACATCAGATAACTATGGATCTGAATATATTACCCCTAGGTTCTTATGATGTGCTACTTGGTATGGACTGGTTGGAGAAGCACTGGACGTTGGTAAATTGTAAAGAAAAATTTATATACTGCAGAATCCAGGATGGAACTCGCAAAGAAATTCAAGATATAATGAAACCTCTACAGTTGCATCCAATTACAGCATCTTAGATGGGTAAGTGCATGAGGAAAGGATGCCACTTGTATTCCATTCAAGTGGGATTTACTAATTTCAAAGAAAAGGCTCCAATGATAGAAAATATTCTGATAGTGCAAGAGTTTATGGATGTATTTCCAGAGGAAATACCAGGCTTACCGCCTAGAAGGGACATAGATTTTACCATAGAATTGATACTTGGAGCATCACCCATTTCAAGGACGCCTTACCAAATGAGCGTACCAGAATTAACTGAACTAAAGATGCAGTTACAAGAACTGTTGGACAAAGGGTAAATCCTACCAAGTGTATCCCCTTGGGGAGCACATGTGCTATTTGTGAAGAAGAAAGACGAAACCATGCAGATGTGCATGGATTACCGCCAGCTTAATAAATTGACGGTTAAAAACAGATATCCTCTACTGCAAATTGATGATCTGTTTGATCAAGTGAAGGGAGCAACAATATTTTCAAAGATAGATCTAAGATCAGGATACCATCAGATCCAGATAAAGGACGAAGACATACATAAAACTTATTTTTGTACAAGGTACAAACATTATGAGTTTGTAGTGATACCTTTTGGACTGACGAATGCACCAACAACATTTATGAGGCTGATGCATGGTATATTTCATCCTTTTATGGATAATTTTGTATTAATATTTATTGACGACATTTTAGTTTATTCCAAGGATGTGGAAGAACATAAGGAGCACTTACGGATAGTTTTGGAAATGCTATAGAAGCATCAGCTGTATGCTAAGTTCATAAAGTGTGATTTCTTCAAGGAAGAAATACAATACCTTGGTCGCGTAATTTCTGCTGAGGGTATTGCAGTTGACCCAAAGAAAATTAGAACGATTATGGAATGGAAAGTACCCCAAAACGTGGCAGACATCTGATATTTTATGGGGTTGGCTGGTTATTATCAGCGGTTTATTGAAGGTTTTTTAAAAAATGCTTTCCAAATTACTTCCTTACAAAGAAAAGGAAAAATATTTAAATGGACAAAGGAATGTCATGATAGTTTTGAAAGACTGAAGCAGTTGTTGACTACAGCTCCGGTATTAAGGGTAGATTATCCTAACAAATAATTTGAAGTCTGCAGAGACGTGTGCAAAGAAGGAGTTGGGGAAATTCTGTCACAAGAGGGTAAAGTGGTTGCCTATGAATCATGAAAATTAAAGGAGCATGAGCAACAGTATTTAAGTTATGATCTGGAGTTGACAGCAGTAGTGCATGCACTCCGAGTATGGAGGCACTACTTGCTTGGAAAAATATTTGTGCTCAAAACTGATCACAACAGCTTAACCAGCTATTTTAAGCAAGTTGATCTCAATTCTCACCAAGAAAGGTGGAATTCTTTCCTGAGCGAGTTTGACATTGATATGCAGCATGTGAAGGGTAAGGAGAATAGAGTAGCTGATGCATTAAGTAGAAAATTGCATGGTGTTTATGAGCTGTACTATAATCAAGTTGAGTGAAGATTTTTGGAGAAAATGAAAACAAAAGCTGAGAAATACCCTGAATATCAGTTCATGTGGCAGCAAGTAGACGAATTCAGAAAACAAGGAAAAATCGTTGATTATGAAATTAATAAGGATGAGTTTCTAACTTTCAAGAAGAGAATTTTTGTTCTAAACATAATGGAGTTGAAGGAATTATTTCTAAATGAGAATCATCGAAGTAACTACTTTGGACATCCTGGTTATCAGAAGATGCTAACAACAATAAGGAAAAATTATTTTTGGCTAGGTATGAGGAGAGATATTGCGGAATATTTAAACAAGTGGTTAGAATGCCAGCAAGTGAAAGTGGAGCATTGGCACCTAGCTGGGATGATGCATCCTATACTGATACCTAAGTGGAAGTGGGAGGTAATAACCTTAGATTATATCACTGGATTACCCAGGTCAAAGAAACATAATGACTCCATAATGGTAGTGGTGGATCGATTAATCAAATCAGCGTATTTTATACCTATGCAGTCCACTTATCAAATGGTGCAAATAGCAGACATATTTATGCGAGAGATCTTTAAACTGCATGTAATCCCAAAGACTGTCATATCTGACAGGGATGTGAAGTTTACTTCAGCATTCTGGAAAATGTTGTTTACAGGTTTGGGAACTCAAATTAATTTTAGCACTACTTACCATCCACAGATGGATGGCTAGACAGAGTGAGTGAATCAGGTCCTAAAGGATATGTTACGTATGTATGTGATGCAACAACCAACTAGGTGGGAAGAATACCTGCACCTAGTGGAGTTTGCATACAATAATGGATATTAGGAATCCCTTAATATGAGTCTGTTCGAAGCCTTATATAGATGACAATGTAGAACTCCTATTAATAGGAGTAGCCCAGAAACCAAGTTGATGCTTGGATCAGATATGCTAGCTAAAATGGAAATATAAGTAAAGAAGATCCGACAAAATTTGAAGGCAACTCAGGATAGGCAAAAAGTGTATGCAGATAAAAAAAGGACTTATTATGAGTTTGAAGTGGGAGACCATGTGTACGTAAGGATTAAGCCAAATAAAAACACCTTAAGATAGGCCTCATGTGCCAAGTTGGCTCCCGGATTTTGTGGCCCTTTCCAACTATTGGAAAGGGTAGGACCTGTGGCTTACCGACTAGCACTGCCCAGTCATACCCATGTGCACAAAATTTTTCATGTATCGTTATTGAAACAATACATTCACCATCCAAAGCACATAATCCACTAGCAGAGTATTCAGGTAGGATATGAACAACAGACTTGATTAAAATGAAAAAATTTGTGCGGAAAAAACTAATTCAAGTTCGTTGATTGCAGGTCGAACCGGACGGCGAGTTCCTAGTCGAGCCTCAATGTATAATTGATCGGAGAGAAATCATGCTTTGGAAATGAGCCATCACCCAGGTTAAAGTGTAGTGGAAGAACTTTGGCTCGAATGAAGCTACTTGGGAGGATGAAGGATTTGTTCGGGAATTATATCCAGAACTGTTCATTGGAGCAGAATGAGAACATTGAGGACGATGTTCACTTCTCGGGGGGAAGTTGTAACAACTGGCTTATGTTTAACTGATGAGTACGATATGTTGTTAAGACATTAAGACCATTATTGCTACTTTTATTTTTATTTTATTTTTACAATATATTTGAGCAGAAAATTAATCTTGATTAAATTAATTATGGAAGTGACTTCCATAAAAAGAATAGCAAGGCTGATGATAAAAGTAATTCAAGCACTGAGAATTAGTTGAACAGAATCAGTTCAAACAATTACCCACCTCTGAGGATAAAGGCATAATCATAGTGAGGTTTGGGGTTCAGTTCAGTAATTGAAGGAGGAGAATTTGCAGAGAAGAATTCCCGATTTGGTGCTAACTAGTGGAATGCTCTGATTTTCTGAAATATTATCTGGATTGGAGACTGGATTGGACTCTCCCGAGGTCTTTCCAGAATTTATTCTGTCAACTCTCTAGGCTCAGACTTGGAGCATGGGGGAGAGAAGAGGACGTGATTTCCTCTCTCAAGGTAGGGAGGAACCACATCAGTCAGTGAAGTTGCAGAATAGATAAGTATATTGTTAATGTGTGTTCAAAGTTATTTAGTCTGGAAAGATTTAACCAACGTAGAAGTTTGGAAACTAAACTGTTACAGTGTTTAAGTTTTCTATGATATGACAGGTTATAAATATGATACTGTTTAGATAAATAAGCATAGACTGTTGGCTGTAGATTTATATTAAGAAAATAGAGGATACAGGAAATCGCTAACTCGGTGCCCTCTCACAGAAGGTTCTGAGTTGGTCGTTCCCTGCTATTAGGGCAACACAAACAGAATGGTCCAACCATTTTATGTTAACTATAAGAAAAATGTGTGTGAATGTAAGTAAACCTAAAGCGTTTCCTGAAAATGGAATTAAAGACAAATGCTGTAAACTTTAATTCTAAACTGGAATGAGAAACCAAACATTAACACAGAACCTTTCTTGGAAATCTAATTATACATAGCAATGTACTGTTTAATCAACAAATTGGAGTTATGAACCAGCATCGAAGAAAAAAATAGAAAGAGAGTCTTTAAAAAAAAAAACAGGAATATGTGTTATATGGTAAAATATCCATATAAGTCACTGTACACGCGATGTATATATTTGCATGTTAATATTACAATATTAGAAACAATAAGCCATTTAATAAAATTCAGGAAAAGAAAAAACCAATAGGAAAAATAGGGGTAATCGGAATGGTTGCGAAAGAAAACGAAATTTCAATTACTCATTAGAAGGTCACGTATTACTGTACAAATATTAAAAACATAATCAAGGGTTTTCCAGAAAGAGAGATATATGTTATACACAGAGTCGAATAACCCAAGTGAAGAAATGAAAATGTCATTTTAGTTCATAAATATATAAACTACCAGAGAATTTGGTACTAAACCACAACCATAGCACTAGGACAAAGCTGGGCTCGAAATTCATTAAGCATAGCTACATAGTAATCAAATGTTCGAGTCTGTTGTTATAAACTCTGTTGAAATGCCATGAAGTGTAAGGACTGTAGCATGAAATAACATTTCCTT
The DNA here is from genome assembly GCA_034641835.2 of Pinus albicaulis. Lineage (NCBI taxonomy): Eukaryota > Viridiplantae > Streptophyta > Pinopsida > Pinales > Pinaceae > Pinus > Pinus albicaulis. Next base: position 1,014,368,058 of record CM076582.1, on the reverse strand, counting down.
TCGGTAACTGTATTAAACAAGAAATTTACACCCTTAACTACTATTAACCCTCTGTAAGCCAAATGAAGTTCTTGAGACTAGATGGGTCACGACATCTGGTACCTGTCAGAGTAGTAGGAGGTTAGTGAAGCTACTGGGCAAGCTTCGTGGAAATCATCTTCATAAGAGAAGAGGAAAGCTAACTCGCAACCAAGATTTAAATGGGTATTAGTAATGAATCCCGACATAAGTCTGAAAGGACTAAAATAAAAAAAGAAAAAGAATCTATTGTATGGAGTCGGAGATTACCTGTAATAAATTTAACACCGAAGACACAAAGAGAACATCTTGCAAGAAATACTTGGATGATAAGATTTCCGGAAAACTCTTCAGAATAATTCAAAGCCAAGTACTGGTGCAACAAAACAAGATAAATAGTACAGGGATTACCTTAACGAATTTGGTTTCACCGTGGAAAAGAAGGTCTTCAAGCGCCTAAGTTGAGTTGTCATTGTGGCTTGAGGAAGGAGCAGTAAGAGCTTGAACAAGCAAACCCAAGGAAGAAATCCCCTGACAGCAAGTTGCGAGAATAACAAAACAAAAGGAAATTATAAATTGTAACACTATGTGAAAGAATGTCAATACAAATGGAAATTATAATTGTAAGTCTGAGTGAATTCTTGAGGATTTAAATACAATGACTTAGCCAGTGCCGCGCGAGAAAGAAACATGTAGATAATTGCAGAGGCAAGAAATTCAATTAGGAAACCTTGCATAAACTTACCACAAATTTAGCTACCAGAGTAAGCCTACCCATGCTGGAGAAACCATGATGAATGGTTACAGAGGCAAAGAGCTCTCGCTGTGGAGCAGGAGGTGGAAATGACCGGGAAAGAGTGAAGATGGTTATGGGAAAGAGGGTCATTACCAAAACCCTAAGTCCTTGCCACCATTAGATCCCGAGGTGTTAGATAAAGGGCATAGGATGCCCCACTTGTCCTTCGTAGTGGAACAAATCTGGACTATACATTGAATGAGCCATAATATCATTCTAGATACACTATGCAACAGATTTAAACATTCAATTTCTCATTAATAGCTATTATGTATATTTTCATACGGTATTATTAAAGTTGATTAGAAACTATGATATTGATATGATATCGACCTTTGTAGATTGACTATAGTTAAATATGGAATACTTATGATTGTCGAATTTATTTAAGGGTACAGTTGTAAGACATGTTTAGATAAATTTATACCATTTGAATGCTACATTTTGGTGATTTATGTGTCGGATTGTTAGTTAGACAATAATTTTCTATTATATATTATTTAAGTGTGAAGGTAAATAAAGATAAAGGTTGTGCAAGGTATTTTTCTTTTTATGTGGTAAGATGTATGTTACAGGCCTAGTGGATTAGCGCCAAAAACCTAGGGAATAATTCTAAATACTTGCCTTAAGACCGGCCTGGTGTAGGCCTGTGATGAATTTTTCAGGAACAAAATAATGATATGGAAAAAATGAAATAGATTATTTTAAGAACCATAACTATGTGGAAGAAGGAGAGCATATATATATATATATCAACATTATAAAACAAGTCCCCGATGCGAGTGATTTATGAGGGCTCTACGGCGATGGGCTGCTGGGTTGGCATGTGGCATGGCCACATCGCCACCCACAAGCTCCACTCGTGAGCATTTAAGTGCTCTAGCCGTCACCCAGATCAACATTCAATTCGCTGCAGAAGTCGAGGCTGCTACCTCCGCCTCAAAATGGAGACCCTTCCTCTCCCGCCTGGTTATATTTTCATTCGCCTAGTACTATGCCTCCCCTGTCTCAACCTTTGCAAAGCTACTGCACCCCTGAAGTCACGGAGCCGAGCTCCCGCATGCCAATAGGGAGACGTTGCAGCCTTCATTGTTGTATTGAATTCCTCCCTGGCCATCACTATTCACAGAGCGTCCTCTGTCATTTGAACTTCTCAGCTACCTCTGGCTTCACCACCACCTCTGAGCTTCTGTCTCTGTGGCGCCACTGCCCTGCTTCTTCCTCGACCCAGAGCACCCTTCACTCTTACTGCGCCACTATGCCTCATCTCAGGCATCGCATGCGATGCAGGCATGGCAACAGTAGAGGACGCGCTACTCGTTCGTCGCTCTCTTCCCATTTCGATACTTCGTCCTCTTCCTTGGAGCACTCCTTGGGCTGGTATCCCGCTACCCACAGTGGGCACGGCCGCTTGGTTGATCAGCCCCGTCATTCGGCTCAGCCTTCTGCCATAGCGACCTTTCCACTGCCTTTGCCCCGTCTGGACTCCTCTGTCACCCCGCAAACCTCTCGCTTTGCTCAATTCCACTTCCACTACTCCTTGGACCGTCCCCGTGTCGTTGCCACCATTTCGGTTTCCTTCAAGGAGGAGCCCATTGAGGTTTCTAGCCTCCGTCCGCCCAATTCGTAGAAGCTCCCTCGCCATGACATCAACTCCTCTGCGGACGTCAAGGGTGACCCTGACTCATGCAATCACAATTCGTGCTCGGATAGCAGCAGCAGCTCTGGAAATAGTAGGGACGACATGAAGAAGAGAAAATAGGCCACGGGCAAAGCTAGTGAGACCATGGGACCCCGACACGCAGCACTTGCCACCCAGGATATGTAGGCCACCGACACCGACGAATACAGGTGTCTCATTGTAGAAGAGACTCCTCCTACGCCTCATGACACCTAGGCTCCCAGGTTTTTTCTGGTCTATCGCTTTTAGTATCAAGGTCCTTGATCATAAGGTCCTGTTAAATTTTGTTATCTATTTTTGGCACAGTAAGCAAAAAATTCATAAGTTTTGTCTGTATAACGTTGGTTTCCTCACACGAGGCAGTGAACCAAACTCTCTTTGGACAGGTTTCCCCTGCATGGGCAGTCCCATTTTTGTTGTTTTTCTGCGAATTATGCCGTTGATTCAGGCTTGAGCTGCAGAGGCCTGTGCCTCCATGTACATTATGTTTCACTAATAGAATTTAATCTTACTTAGAAAAAAAAAAACATTATAAAACAAGGAACTATAATCCCAAGAGCACTCAATTACAGTTCAGGAAACTAAATACATAAGCAACAATCGAAAAGATACCACACTGGAAGAGTAAGTATATGGTATGTATCCTAAAGGTAAACAATGTAAATAACACGTTGATTACAAACTTTAGAATTGTACATCTCAGAAATTAAGAATGAAGACATTTTTGTCATAAATAATGGTGAGATACAATTGGGGTGTTTGCTTTTAATAATATAAATAAAGGTGATTTCATCCCACATAATTACTGGTATGGACATTTTCACTATCTTCGACTCTCAATTATGCTAAGATCACAACCTGGCACTCTGATAGTCCATCCTTTGTTTATAAGGCCATCACCTCCTTTACTTAAAAATGAAAAGAAAAAACTCATTGTTGATTTGAGAGTCATTATCATTGAATAAAAGTCGGGGATAAAGCCCCATTCCAAGACTTAAGATACTTTGAATTGTGAACCAATCAATTAAGCTTTGTATGCAGATTATTAGTGGATGAAAACTTTATGATAAGTCATTTAACTTATCAACCATTCAATTAGTGTATGAAAGTCTACAAGCCAAAGCAATGCCAAATGGTCTTTCTTTATGTATTTTGTATGGAGATGATTAGTGGATGGAAATTTTATGATAAGGCATTGAACTTATGAACCAATCAAATGAAAGTCTATAAGCCAAAGCAATGTCAAATGGTTTTTCTTTATGTATGTTCAACTTCTTGGAGTGGAATAATATTTCACCTTAAGTATTATTGTTCCATAATATGTTTATAATATGTATACCATGTAGGTCAAGTGAAGAAACAAATGTGCATTTATTTCACTATTGCTATTATTTTATACAGGTTTGATATAAGCTACAAAAGTTAGTTAGTTAGTTAACAATTGTTATGGAAAATGGCTATTGTTGAAGATATCTTGAAGAAGTAGTTTCATATAGAATTTTAAAGAGATGGAATTCTCTTGTCTCTCCCATAGACCTTCATTTTTTTGTATTATGAAGAATCTAGATTGCTAGAAAATCCATCACCTTTAAGGAATTTTTTTTCCTTTCTTCGAAATTGTTTCTCAAATATATACCTTAATACCATAATTTGTGTCAAAAGATAAACCAAAAGCTCCAATGGTGATGATAGCTATGATGAGGCTATGGGTCTTATTTGATGGTGTTTGATTCAATGTACTTTTTGGGTTTTTATCTCTATATAACAACCTTATTTTCTTGGCTTTAAAGCTAACTCTGGTTAAGGAACCAAAAATCTAGGTAAATTTAATGTTCTTTTATATTTACTTAATCTAGCACTTGGATTATTTAGCTTAGCTTGCCTTCGCTTAGATGAACTATTGTGGTTTTTTTGGGCGGAATTTTGTAGTGTTGGCATTGTTTTGCCTGAGATCAATTATAGAAATACTGCCCACTAAGAACTACGATTCTTACAAATGTGAATGAAAAAAAAACATCGATCTTGATTAGGTCGAAGTCAGGGGTATCGAACTCAAGACCCGACAGCAGTTGATGGAGAGGCTTCTCAAAGTTGCAAACGAAGATGATGAATGCTTTCTTCACAGGCTTCGAAAGAGGATCAACAAATTTGATCATAAGCTTATTATGTTATTTTTTACTAAACAAAAATCCAAGATTTAGCTTTTTCCTCTATACTACTCTTTCCTATATTATTGCTTTACACCATTTCCTTTGCAACATATGATGCAATTGCTAATATAATTTTTTATAAAAACTAACTTATTATATAACAATAAAATTATATATTTAAAATACTATTCAATTTCATATATTTCATCTTCTTACATAATATTTAAATTCATTTTAAAAATATCTCCAATTATATCTCGAAATTATTAATTATATTTCCACTAACATATCATGAAAAGGTCATTGGTGGCACTTATCCAAGATAATATGACAAGTCATACTTTGATTAAGAATCAATTCACCTTTAGGATGTAGGACATCCAATTTCTCTTTTACCATACATCATTGTGACTCTTCTCTCCAAAGGATTGGCACGAAGAAAAGTAAAAAATATATGATTAATAATTATTTTCTATGAAAAAACTAAATGCTCATTTCTAGTTTTTTAATTAAATATATCAAGTGTTCGGAAAATGTTATCTCTTTTCTTTATCATCATGATGAAGGAAAAAAAATATATGATTAATAATTATTTTTCTATGACAACTAAATGCTTATTTCTACTGTTTTAATTAAAAATATGGAGTGTTTGGAAAATGTAATCTCTTTTCTTTATCATCATGATGAAGAAATTATAATGAGTTACATAATTTTAAATAGAATTTATTTTTTTATTTTAATATATATATATATATATTTAATACAACAAATATTTTTAGAAACATATTTTTGAAATCCTATGCGCCAAGGTTTTCATTCACAGAATTCGTACACGTGATTGTAGTGGACTTCCTTTCCCTGTAATTCCGGTTCGACACGGCATCTCATCATGGAAGGTCATACTTGAAATTCAAGTTCTCCATCACGTTTTATTCAAATGGAATGATATAAATTAAATGAAAGGTGAATTTTAAGTATTAATAGATTGTGAATTTATAATAAATATTTAAAATATTCTATAAAGATTAAATCTTACGATTCACTTAATAATTATTAATAAGTATATTAAAATTATAAAAACTCTATTCTAAATAAATATATTTATCAATATAATTATTATATCTATTTATATAAATATATCTATCAATATAATTATCTTTATAATTTATTTCCATCCATTTTAATTATACCACATAAAAAAATATTAAACTTAACCATAAAATTATGGTAGACAAAGACTTTTCAAAAATCTTATAATTTATTGAATTCTACTTTTATTTAGACAAAACATTTACTAAAATTCAACATACTGTTGTATTTGATTTATATATAGTTTTCAAATTTATTCATATTTATTTTATATTTTTCAAAAGTTTTACTAGCGAAAACAATATTTAAATCTCGTTTTATTCTAATTTTATTATAAAAGAGAACGGACAAAGTTTAAAATAAAAATGTAGTCTCTTTATTATGTATTTAGTTTTCAAAGTTTTAAATTTTATTTTTATTTATATTTTTTCAAATTTAGTAATAGGGTTTATTATTCATTCATCTAAATAAAATTGTAGGTTACATTAATATATATGTTTGATGACTTTAACTTGCTCGTAGGAAACTAGGTTTGTTGGCCATCTTAGAGAGTTATAAGCCAGCCAAAACTGAAAGATTTTAAATCTGTCTCTAACTATCATGACAATTCTATTGTCTATCTTAACATCTATTGACATATAAAAAAAGTAAATTCTATCCGATGTCTACATATTAACAAAAAAACAAGTATTCACTAGACTCAGTCATCACATGATTCAATGGGTGTCGAGTCCTTGACACTTGACTCGAGAATGTCAACCTGGTTCATGTTCTGAAGCTGCCTATCTATTCGTCCAAGGCAGACGTTCAAATGATGCTGCTGGAGGTGAATCTCTTGGATGTCCCTGTAGGTTTCTACTAAAATGGAGGCAGCCTTCGGATCTCCTCTGATCTCTTGAACTGTAACAATTGCTTTAGGCAGTAAACACTTCATAGTCCAGTGAATATGAATAGACTGCTTAAAAAGTGATAGTCTACCTTTGGTATTTCCAGGATCAGTTAAGATTGGATCCATCTCATCCTCAGGCATTTCTTCCTCTACCTTGGTTTTAAGATCTTGTTGCCATCCAAATATCAAAGATTTGACATGGCCAGGTGTCCCTTCTGCATATGCTTGGAAAAGGTTCTCAATGATTTCCTTCCCCTTCTGCATGGCCCCGCTTTGGCCTTACCTTTATCCTTTCCCTCCCTTCTTCCAAACTGCGCTTTAACCATTTTTATTTGGAACTGGTCTACCAACAACTGAGCATTCACCCAGATCCACATTGGAGTTCTCCCACAACGTCAAATGGCCTTAGGGTGAGAAATGCTAGGAAGACCTGTAAAAAGAGACAAAATGACAGTATTGAAATCAAATAGATATTTTAGAATAATATTCTTGGAAGCCAATAACATCCTCTCAAACTTTCTTGAGAGTATTACCCTCTTCGCAACTCTGACAGTTCCAAATCGATGCCTCACAAACATGCCACAACCTTCCAGTTATTATTATACATTGATTTTAAAAATTTTATTATAAAAGAGAATGAATTAAATTTTACGAAACAATTTATTATAAAACCAAATGAATTAAATATAAGATAAAAATTTCTTTTTAAAATTATATATATATATATATATATATATATATATATACAATTTTTAAATATATTTAAAATAGTATGATAATTTTATTTTGAATTTTATAAAATTTCTCATTATATTTTAATTTAATTTCATTATTATATTCAATATTTTTACTATCTTGTTTCAAAATTTTCAACTTAATCAAAATTTCAAGAAAACTTTAAATCTTATGAAAACTTTAATTTTTATGTCGAAAGGCGTTCTCTTTGCTGGCTTGGGGTGAGAAACACTATTCACCCCAGCCAATGAGAAGCATTTCTTATCGCCCTTCCAGCCAATAAAATTTGGACATTGTTGGGCATTGGGTTCAAAGCTCCCTGTGTGTTTCTCGACATGGACTAACCGCCTCTCGTGGATCATAACTCTAGTGATTGTAGTGGAGACTAACGCTTGTGGGTTTTGGTCTAACGACAATCGTGATCCGAACAAGTGGTATTAGAGTGACAGGTCTCGAGTTTAAAACTCACTCGGCTCGCGTTGGGGGGGAGATTATTGGACATTGGGTTCAACGCTCCTCGTGTGTTTCGGATCATGGACTAACCGCCTCTTATGGATCCTAACTCTAGCGATTGTAGCGGAGACTAATGCCTGCGGGTTTTGGTCTAATGACAATCGTGATCCCAACAGACATGTGGCACTTCCTCCAACAAATGAAAATCCTCCATTTGGACTCGTCCACTCCAGTGAAAGTTTTCTATACTTAACGCCTGGACAGTCTCTTTACCAGCTGTTACGTGACACTTATGTAAAGCCCTTGACAGTACTCGTTTTTCCATATCGGGCCCTTGACAATACCCATTTTTCCATACCAGAAGACTTCAACACACTCTGATGAAGGAGAGATTTTTCCATGCCAATAACTGCTAGGAGACTTGAACGAAGTTCGAGGAGGGAGATTTAAAGATAATGTAGTACTTCCATATGAAATTTCTCTATGGCCATGCCTTTTCATGGCTCCCCTCTCCTGCTGCTGTACCGTTCTACTTCAGCCTCAGCAATCTAACCCCTTTGGCCATACTCCCCATTCCTTTGCATTCACCTTCTCTATAGCCCATCACTTCGTTCCCCCGCTCATATTTCAACGAACCTCTCCTACCTTCCGTTTATTTCGGTACTTGCCAATCGGACTTGCAGCCTCGATGACTTGCCTACTTCCACCTTGTAGCCTCAACGACTTTCCGACTTCCAGCTTGAAGGACTTACAATTACTTTGTCAAGTGAAAATAACGGGTAAGCTGCGACTTGTCTTCCTTTGCTAACAACTATTTTACATTTTTGGGACTTCTCTTCCTCTGCTTCGCATATGTGACTTAATTATTCAGCTGAATAAATGAAGGAAAATGTTTTATTGCCACTCACAGAAGATTTGTTGTTATGCTTGTGACAAATCCTTCCAAAATTATGTTATTTATTTTCAGTTGTGTCACTTGTGTACAAGCATTAGCCAGTTTGGTCATTTAGCAAAACTTCATTGAATCAAAATATCACCTTCTTTTAACAAGACATCTGCATCACCATGGATACATTGTTAACTTGAAATGCTCTTTCTTCACTTTTCGCTAGTGCTACTGACTTGCAACCAACCCTCCAGGTCGTTACAGTTGAACACATAAGTTCTGCTCAGATTATGACGCCTCGCTACCACATTTCCCTTTCCAATGGTGCTCACAAACATACAGTGCTGCTCCCTTCTTCCCATACTGGCCTTGCACAAAACGAGGACTTACAAATAGGCTCCATTGTTCTCCTCAAAAGAAGCTCATGCACATATGCGCATCAACTCCATGTACGTTGCGTAGAAAGCACCCCCCCCCCACCCCCCCCCCACCCCCTTCCTCCCTTTTACAATTCTCCTCTTATGTCCCTTTTTTATTTCTTCTTCTCATTCCTAACGTTTTACTTCCACTCTTCGTTGATACAATGCTCCTTCTTGCGGGTTTCTTTATGTCCTGGAGCTCCAGATAGTCCAGAGTGTTGCACCATTGGTTGGTGACCCATCCCCTCCTATTCTCTCCGCTGAATAGATGCTCCAAGCCACCTCCTCCTCCTCTTCTGCCTCTCCCTTTTCATCGCCACCCTCCAAAATCACACGTTTTCCTCCCAAGACTCCACCCCAACATCTACAACTGCTCTCCCTTTTAAACCACTCTCCCTACCCAAAACTCTTGGTCAATCCAAGGCAGAGTGATTTCAAAAGCACCCCTTCGTGAATATAGCAATTCACGTGGTGTTGGAAAATCACTAGGGTTTGACCTTGTCGACCATAACGGTGATCAAATCCATGTTTCTGCCTTCAATGACTCGTCAGAATCCCTACATGCTCTCATTCACGTTGGCCACATCTACAATGTTGCGAATGGCACCATAAAGGTCCCCAACCCTTCCTATAACCATCTATGATGCCCGTTCGAAATCATCCTCTTCTCTTCATCAACAATGTCTCAACTCTTCGATGATGACCTTACAATACCTTCTGATACCTTTCACTTCGTTTTGATCAGTTCGCTCAAACTTTCACCTCCTAACTCAATCTTTGATGTCATAGGTATTATCGCCTCGCTCTCTGCTACCTCTGTTTTTCACAGACATGATGGCTCTGAAACTCCAAAAAAAACTATATCTCTTTGCAACATGTCTGGGAGCAGCATTGATGTCACCTTGTAGGGCAAACAATGCCATGCTGAAGTCACACACTCTCTAAACTTTGCATGGCTTGTGCCATTTCCATACTTGCAATTAGGGGGGAGAATTGTCGAGATCAATGGCCAAAATATCGGCACAATCTCTGCCACTTCCCTGCTTATAAATCTAGATATCACTAAAACACGACAACTCAAACAATGGTTTGACGAAGAAGGCATAAAATATTCCTCGCCCTCACTCAGCCGAAAATACACCGGCATGGGAAAGAGGCCCCTCAATACAAAAACAATTACCGACATTCTCTCAATTCTGCCAGGTGAAAAAACTCCATGGATTTCAGTCCACACTACTGTTACCTCAATTAAAATGGATGATTTCTACTTCCTTGCATGCCCCTTACCATTGATGGGATGCAATGCATGCAAAAGGCTTTACAAAAAGATGACAACACCTAGCAATGTTCAAAATGTGAAGGCTCGTTCGTCGAGTGCAACTACCGCTACATCCTCCGGCTCTAGTTGCACGACCACACTGGCCACCTTGAAAATGTGGTTGCTTTCAACGAAGCCGCAACTGCACTTCTGGGCATCTCTGCAAAGGACCTTTCCATCCTCTGAATCGATCCTAGAGCTGTCCTAGACATATATATCAAAATCAAAGGACGAAAATTCCTCTTCACACTATCTTTGAAGACAAACACCTTCAACGATGTTGAACGGCTACGCCCAACTCTTATGCATTGAGAAGAACTCCCTTATGCCGATGCATTGACCGTCCTACTACAAGTCCTATAGCTTGCTCCTCCCCCCCACAACACAGCCTACCTCTGGCTTTAGTCATGCATTTCCGCTTCTCACCTGTTTGTCCCCCTCTTCTCATTACATACATCCTTTCCCCCTAACAACTTTATGCTAAAATGACCATCCCCCCTACCCCCTCCCCACACACATCCTCCATTGCTTCCCATTGTTCCCCCTGTAGTATTATTTAACCTCGCTTTCCATTCATCGTCGATTGTGCATACAAATTTTTTAATCGATACTATATCTTTGTGGCTTCTTATTCTATTTAATTTGTGATGTGATCGCAATCGCATATCGCAAAGTTCAAGTGTGACCCGCGGACACAAGAAGCCCCGCTGTTTAGACCAAAGGGTGCCTCTGTAGTTGACCTCACTAGACGCCCTTTGACCAAGATCAATGGCTAATATCGACTGCGGGGCGACAATGACGATGAACGAGCTGTACCCCCGAGGTCCCTCCGTAGTGACATAAGCAATTCGTCAAATTAGCTCAGTGACAACTCATCCGTCGTGTCACAAGCTCAGTGCTTTAGTGCTTTGCAAGTTAAAGTTTTTAAGTTGCGATGTGATTGTGCCATCGCACATTGCAATCACAAGTTTTTAATCTTTTCGGTATCACGCCCAGTTAAAAGTTAAAATCTTAGAAATGCAATTTGCGATGAGGGCACAGATTGGATGTGGTTTCGTAGTTGAAACCTATAAAATTCAAAATCCGATTTTTTTGTGTTCTGTACGCAATTTCGTGTAGAAACAGAAGAATAGAGTGGATGGACGATTTGGTTGTTCTACGTCCGTTCCTGCATTGAATTGCAGTAAATATTCAGGCTCCACCATTTTGTATTAAAAGTACGTAATTTCATATGTTTATTTGAGATGAATGAAAAGAAGAATTCAATTCCTCTCCTATGTTCTCGCTCTCTGTTTGTGTGTAATTTTTATTTCCGCAATATTTCATTCTCTGTGTTGTAAGGGGGAAACATGTCCCTCTATTGTTTATTTTCATTTTCCAACATCATACACACGTTTTCTTTGTTGGAAATAAATCCTAACCACCGCCATGAATTTATCGGCAACAACCCACACATTGAATTGAATTTTTTTTTGCAAGAAGGATGAGTCCATGATCCAAATCCAAAGTTTTGTTTTTTGCTTTACGCAATTTCCAAAAATGTTCAGAGTAGAGTACCCAAGCCATTCTCTATGTTAATTTCTTCACCCACCACATTACTTACCATTTGCTCACAGTCGCAACCCACAAGTCTCAACCCTTACATTTTAGCACATTACCACAATGTTATTTCCCTGCCGATGCGATTTGCTGGGACCCACAACCCATACCCAAACTCCATAAAAACCTTCTATTTCTGCCTTACCTTATGCATTTTCCATTTCGTACTTACCGTTGTTTACCACATCACAGCCTACACATCGCACATCTTAACTATTACCCATTATGCTCCTTGCCGAACCTTGTGATGTTGCAATGTGATATCGCATCGCACATTGCAATCACAACGTTTTATTGTTTCCAGTTAATCGCCCGCAGGCTATGTTAAGTAAGTCGCAATGTGATAGTGTGAGCGCACATTGCAATCGCGATACTTGATGTTTTCTGTTAAAGTCCTGCAAGTTATGTTATATGCATTGCAATGCGATAATGCTATCGCACATCACAAACGCAACATTTTAAATTTTCCCATAATTCCCGTAGGTTGTTTTTTTTATGGTGCGATGCGATCGTGCCAGCCCACATTTCAATTCGCAAAGCTCAATGGATAGCACCTAGGTTAAAGTTTGATATCGCCAAAATGCCATAAGGGCGCGGACGCGATGAGGTTTCAAAGCCGAAACCCACATGATTCAGGTCCGTCAATTTATGTTTTTTGTACGTTGTTTCATGTATAAACAACAGAACAGAGAAGAAGGGTGTACACGGCTCTGTGCATCATTAATAAAGAAATGGGATTTCACGAAAAAAAGGACAATTGCCAATTGGTTGTTACTCGTCTAGTTCTGCATTAAATTGCATTGAATTGCAGCCTTCGGCCATTTTTTATAAGCTATGTAATTTCATATTTTCAGAGTGAGATGAATCAAATATAGAGAAGAGTTGAATAAATTGAAAAATTCATCTCCTCTGCGTTTTTTTTTTTGTTTGGTTGTGAATTGTTATTTCTGTGTTTATTGCATTCTCTGTGTTGAAAGGGGAACACATTCATCTGTGTTTTCTTTTAGTCATAATTTCCAACATGCTTCTTCACATATGTTTCCTTATTTGCAATAGATATTCCAACTACACCAGAGAACAGTGTGCAAATGGAACAACGACGACGCCACTATGCGCTTAACAAAGAAAGAATTAATGCACGTCGTTGCCTCCTCTTCGCCAATCTCAAGCCAACCTGCACTCTCAATCCAACGCAAATAAATCTCCCTTTCCTTCCCAAAATAGCCTCCTTCCGATACATTCCACCCAACCTTTCCCAGTTCCCATTCCATCTCCACCCGCTGACTAAAAATTTCCAAACCCTTCAAATCCTTCACCTCTCGCCTGCCCTGTACATGCGCCCCCCGATGTGCCTCCCTTTCCACCTTCCCAAATGAAATGAAGGATGAAATGAATTTGATGGATCATGTAAAGTAAATAATGGGAGGTTGTTGGTAATTTTATAGACTGCACTTCGGCTTTAATGGTCGTGGCTAACAGTCTAATGAAGTTTAATTGTGTAACGGTCCAATTAACAGTCTAGGAACAGATCTATTGCCCAATAGGAGGATTAATGTATAATGGATTGTTGGGGAGTAACAGACAAGTGATGTGGAGGGATAGGATTGATTGGTCGACAATGGATATGACGCAGGAACAAACGACCATTAGCAGATGAAAACGGGAGGTGGATTTCGGGGGTGGTACCTCTCGGTTTCTGGTTTAATGTGGAGAGTGTGCGAAGTGATACTATGCTACCACGTAGCAGAAAAGGGTGGCCATTAATACCGGAGTTTGGACCCAACCCCCCCCCTTCCCGTTAACAAGAAACTGTCAGGGGGGGAGGGGGGGGACTGGGGTGCGAAGTTGATCCCTGTCGTAGATCTAAGGAGAGCTCGAGAACTGTCGTCAACACATACTAGCACATTATCTCCAGTGATTTAACCACTTTGTCGTTTAGCGACCTTATAATAAAATCATATGCATATATATATATATATATATATATAGATATATATATATATATATATATATATATATATATATATATATATATATATATATATATATCAATTTAATAAATGAACATCAAACCCTTTTTTAAAGGTTTTAACGTACATAAATTAAAACTTTACATTTTGAAAATCTAGTGCATTTAAACATGCAACCATTTCTCATTTTAAACACTAAAGAATTAACCTTTTTTTTTTTTTTTTTCATGCTTCCCTAACATTTTTTCTTTTGCCTCCTTTATTTACAACAAACTACTCTATCATTTTTTCTAACATGGATGTAATAAAATATATTTTTCCTAACATTTTTAAATTTTTTTCTTTTTCGTCCATGTTCTAACTTACGATTTAATTTTTTATTTTTTAAACTACCATGCTAACTTATCAAAATAAAATAATGTTACAACAGGATGCAATTGGACGGCGAGGATCGAATCACACAATTGAATTTTTTAGATTAAACAGTAGAGATCACATTGCACGATAAATGATATAACTTGTGATGCAGTGGAGGGCGACCAGTGAGGACCGTTAGATCTGGCCGCATATCAACATTGGATGGAAAATCGAAAGTTCGCACATCCCAGATTTTACAGGATAGCGTTAAGACTTGGCTGCGTAAGTTATATTTCTTGCGGTGCAATGAGGAGAAGGGCCACGTGTCCACATAGTGCATTAGTGCTTATCACACATCACATGCTTTATGGTTTAACCATTATCGTTATAAGAGTTAAACTTGTAGGCAAGCAAAATGTGACAAGTTATAAAAGTTGATTTAATTTTTTATTTTTTTAAACTACTGTGCTAACTTATCAAAATCAAATAATGTTACAACAGGACACAATTAGATGGCGAGGTCGAATCGTACAATTGAAGATTTTAGATTAAATGGCAGAGATCACATCGCAATGTAAACGATATAACTTGCGATACAATGGAGGGAAAGTAGTGAGGACCATTATATTTGGCCGCAAATCAATGGTGGACAGAAAATCGCAAGTTTGAACATCGTACATTTTACCAAATAGCATTAAGACTTGGCTGCGTAAGTTACATTTCTTGCGATGCGATGAGGATAAGGGCCACGTGTCCACATAGCACATTAGCGCTTATCACACATTGCGTTATTTATGATTTAACCATTATCGATGTAAGAGTTAAACTTGCGGGCAAGCGATTTATGCGATAAGTTATAAAAGTTGATTTAATATTTTATTTTTTTAAACCACCATGCTAACTTATTAAAACCAAATAATGTTACAACAGGATGCAATTGGATGGCGAGGATCAAATCTCACAATTGAAGTTTTTAGATTAAACGACAAAGATCACATCGCAAGGTAAATGATATAACTTGTGATGCAATGGAGGGTGAGCAATGAGGACCGTTAGATCTGGCTGAAAATCAATAGTGGACGAAAAATCGCAAGTTCGCACATCACAAATTTTACCAGATAGCGTTAAGACTTGGTTGTGTAAGTTATATTTCTTGTGATGTGATGAGGTGAAGGGCCACGTGTCCACATAGCGCATTAGCGCTTATCGCACATTGCATGATTTATGGTTGAATCATTATCAGTATAAAAGTTAAACTTGCAGGCAAGCGAAATGCGATAAGTTATAAAAGTTGATTTAATTTTTTATTATTTTTAAATGCCATGCTAACTTATCAAAATAAAATAATGTTACAACAGGACACAATTGGATGACGAGGATCAAATTGCACAATTGAAGTTTTTAGATTTAATGGCAGAGATCACATCGCAAGGTAAATGATATAACTTGCGATGCAATGGAGGGTGAGCAGTTAGGTCCGTTAGATCTGCCTGCAGATCAACGGTGGACGGAAAATCGCAAGTTCGTGCATCGCAAATTTTACTGGATAGCATTAAGACTTTACTGCGTAAGTTATATTTCTTGCGATGCGCTGAGGAGAAGGGCCACAAGTCCACATAGCGCATTAGCGCTTATCGCACATCACGTGATTTATGGTTTAACCATTATCAGTATAAGAGTTAAACTTGCGGGCAAGTGAAATGCAAAAAGTTATAAAAGTTGATTTAATTTTTTAATTTTTTTAAACTACCATGCTAACTTATCAAAATCAAATAATGTTACAATAGGACACAATTGGACAACGAGGATCGAATCACACAATTGAAGTTTTTAGATTAAACTATAGAGATCACATCGCAAGGGAAATGATATAACTTGCGATGCGATGGAGGGCGAGTAGTGAGGACCATTAGATCTGGTTGCAGATAAATGGTGGATAGCAAATCGCAAGTTCGCACATCACAAATTTTACTGGATAGCGTTAAGACTTGGTTGCGTAAGTTATATTTCTTGCGATGCGATGAGGAGAAGGGCCACGTGTCCACATAGCGCATTAGCGCTTATCGTACATCGTATGATTTATGGTTTAACCATTATCGGTCTAAGGGTTAAACTTGCGGGCAAGCGAAAAGCGAGAAGTTATAAAAGTTGCTATGTTATGATGTGACATTGTCATTGCAACTTTGCATTGGTGGGATTATATGTTTGCTGTTAAAGTTATTTGTTAAGTTTGCCAATATGCGATGCGACGTGATTGGTCACTGTATTGTCGGACCGTAGAACCATAGTTCCACTTGTAGACATGTTGTTTGGGAGTATTTGCACTTTGTTTAAAGTCCCGATAAAGTTATCGTTGTTGATTGCACACGTATGTATGTTTACTAAAACTCCAATAAATTAATTTGCTATGAGTAAAAAGAGTTTATGTGGCACTTACATGTACCGCAACGAGATTCACGACTCCTCCTTTTAGCATTCTTTGCACCTCCCAATACAATTGCTAATTTATTCTATATAACATTTAAGTCGTTCCTGCATTTTCTTTTAATTTCATTATATTCAAATCTTCTACTACTTTAAGTCTTTCACTATGGTTTCTTCTGATTTTTTCATTATAGTATTAAGTCTTCCACTACGTTATTTTTTCATCATAGTATTCAAGTCTTCCACTACATTTTATTCCAATCTCATCATGAAAGGGAAATATTATCTATAGACTTTACAATATATATAATTCTACATTCCATTATATTTTATTCGACTTTCATCGTTAAGGGAATTAGATATTATAAAACATTCATAACATTTTAATAAGATTTTAAATAATTCTAGTACTTTATAACATTTTATTATAATGTTATTATTAGATGAAATTAACATATAATTGATTATTTTAATGATATAAAATATATCATAATAATACAATAAGTTTAAATGCAATCAAATTAATGTATTTAGATGATTTTTTTATTATATCTCTCACAAATATTACATTTTGATTAAATAAAGTAAATAATTTTCAATTTTACAAAATAAAATTTTAAAAATTAATTTTTTATTTATTAAAAAAAAAATTATTTAAAAAATTATTGGTTATAATTATAAATATCTTATTGTACCTGCCGCTGGCAGGATACTACGCATCAAGTTTTTCCTGATTGTGACATTAATTCACCTTGATTAGACATATGTTTTCAAATTTTTCTTATTTTTGCCATGGTTCACTATAAGATTTATTATTGTTTATTTATTTTAATTATTTTAATTTGAATTATCTGTTATCTAATTGGCTAAAAAATTTCACTTGTTATTGCAAAATGCCTAGATTTTATCACCATTATTTGTACTATCATTACAAAAACATTGATATCTATCCTACAGGTCTTGTACTTTATCCGGAGTCGCATTCTCTAGATTTCTTTGTTGGGAAGACTATAGTGCTAAACGCGTTTTCCCCGTATGAGCTGCCCATTATGGTCTGTGACATAGCACGCACACACATAAAGAGAGGCGCTTTCTCTGTATCAGTCACCATTTATGGTCTCTGACAGATTGTATACCTAAACTCCTGAGACCCTGTCAAATTAGTTTCCAGCTGGCTTTGAGCGGCGTGCGAATCGGGATTTCAAATATTCGTATTGGTATTTCTTCCAAAGTTTAACTCATGGTTACACCCTCTATGCATATTGCAATTGCCTCCCAATGTTATATCACAACTCAATACAATAAACCCGATGCATATAATGTGACATTGTGTTAAGACCCATAATCCAAAATTTATGCGCACATTTCCAAGGTTCTAACGCCCTTCACTTTACATTCCCACACTACTATATATATATCAACATTATGTATATTCCTGAACGCAATGTTCGACCATACGCACTTAACAATGCACCTTAATAATGTTACACTCCTTTGTATATTATGCGAGAGGGTAAGTAGCCGATGACTTCACACCTTTTTAATCACATATCTGAGCCCAACTTAACACCTCCCAAATCCGACGGTTGGTGGAGCATCGCGCGGGTTTGGATGATCTGACGCTCCTGGTGAAGTTTCGCAAAATTTTGTGGTTCGAGCGTTAATGGTCAAAAGGAGCGCAATGAAAATGGTTTTGCCAAACCGCCTGAGGCCACATATCGGTCAATGGGAAATATCGCGTTTAATTTAGGAAAACGGCTTATCACTCGTGAACTTGCGCGAAAACCACATTTATTGTTCATTCTTCTCGGGGATCCGTTTCTTCCCTCGCGCAAGGTTCCGCTCTATTCCTGTTTAATACAACTCCTCCGCGTTATAACTGTGCTATCACTATTTTAATGCAACAATTACATTAAACCTATATTACAGGGCTCCTCCAACGGCAATCAAAACTTGTGGATTTAAAGACTCCAAGATAAGTTCTCTAACACCAGAAATTCAATAGCTTATGGTTCAGCTTTGTCGATTCCAAAAATGGACAAGGGTTCGATACTTCGACTTCCTTTCTATGCAGAGGGTTAGCATGTCAGGACAACCTGAGATTCACTAAGGTTGTGCCCAACCAATGGTGTCAGCTACTCGGCGAAACGACAGGGATAGTCGTGCCAGTAAAGCCATATGAGATTTGGTGACTCGACGCGAGTTAATATGCTTTGTACGAAATCTCCTTGAGTTTCAAGAAGTTGCAGTTTCCTCATTTCCAGCACATCATGACTGGGACTTTGTCATTTCCTCTTCCCTGCTACATCATGACTAGGACTTTTATTCTCAATAGTCATCCTCTATCCGCGCACTTCTAGGTTTGGCTGTTTCCAATTTAAAATCTATAAGCAATTATTACATAATATTGCACATTACATTGAAATATTTTGACACATTGAAAAGTTGGGAGGAATGAAGCAGTTACTGATGACTGCATCAACATATCATTGATATCTTGAACGTTGTATATCGGTTGCCAAAGATGACGTGCCATTGATCTGGAAGATGTCGCGATATCTCTTCCCATGACCCTCAGGTGATTCTGCATTCTTATGATATTTTTACTGTCAACTTCTACAAGACACTTATCTTGTAGAGTTCGAAACCCCTGGAAACCTTCCCATCCTGATGCATCCCATATTCTTATCCATCTGTCCCTGTAATCTCCTATGCAAAAACAAGCAATATCTAAAAATATTTGCTGCTCTTCTTCATCAAGGGAGTCGTAATTGATTCTAAGGGTACTATACATGTCACTCGGCAGTATTTTGTTAAGTTTATCCAACCTATTTTTCCAGTAACGAATCTAATTTTTTCCACTGACAAGATCCCCCATCACTTTCAAAGATAATGGTAACCCATAGCATTCGTCGATAAACCTATCTGCTAAATTTCAAAATTCTGGAGGTGGATATGGTTGAGAAAAAGCATGAGAGCAGAAAAGCTCCAGGGAGTGTTCTCTACTGAGGCCCCTTAGTTGATAAATTGACGATTCTACGATTCCTACACTCTTAAGGACACCCCGGTCCCGAGAAGTAACCAAAATCAAGCTGTCTAGGTGAAGGAAACCCTTAATTGGCAAGAAGGCATCCAGTTGATCAACATGATCTACGCCATCTAATATTACAAGAGCGTCATAATTTGAGTAATATTTTCTAAGTATCGATATACCTTCATTAGGGTTACAAATTTGGACATCTACACCACTCATGTCCTTAATGAGGTGACTCTGCAAAGAGTTTATATTTTTCGTAGCTCCATTTCCCCCCACATTAAATAAAAAGGAGCGTGTTTTGTAATATGATTTTTTTCTATTGAAGAACTCTTTGGCCATAATCGTTTTCCCCACTCCGACTAAACCCACAATCCCCACAACCCTGGCCTCCACGCGGTCTTCCCCCAGCCCCTTCTGTAGCGCAGAAATTTCAGTGTCTCGGATTTTATCATCCAAACCAGTTGGGTATTTTGCCACATAAAGCGGTGGTTTTTTCTGTAGCACAGAAATTTCAATGTCTCGGGTTTTATCGTCCAAACTAGTTGGGTATTTTGCCACATAAAGCGGTGGTTTTGGAAACTTTTCCAATACACTTTGCACCACTTTTTTCGCGAGCTCAAATTCATCCCTGAATATATGTTCAGACTCCAGAGAATTAAAAAAACTGTCAGAAGAGCCTACCTGAGTTGTCAAATCTACCTAAATCAATCAAATCCAATAAATTAAAAACCTATTAACACAGATCGGACAGTGGCAAATCCTCACCCATCAAACCTAAATATGCAAATGTCATAAGTGGAATTTTTGCTTTTGTTTCAACTCTTATAGACAGAACAATATACTAAACCCATGTCATGAAGATTCGAATTTATATTCGAATCTGAAATAAAACTTAATTTAATCTCTCTATCGCCTCATGGGCATTTGAAACAGCATTTGAACTTTTAATAAATCCAAGGTATAAACCTCGGCTAACACTCACATGCTTGTCAAAGCACCATCTATGAATGCATTTTAATTACCTTCGACTATGATAAAGTTTATCATAGTATTAATATGCATTATGTTCGCCCATACATAACATTTCCTTTATATTAAAGTTCAACTTCGGTTGAAACATGAGCCAAGCATTTGGGTCCCACAATATTGACATACTACTTACCTTTCCTTGCGTCTCCATTAACTCCTGAATAGATCGGACAATCTACCTTTCATCGCATTCCAAAACCAACTTGTGCGCATATCCAACGATCATCGCACAACGATGGCTTACAGTATTTAACACCTAAATTGCACGCGAAATCGCTGGTATTCCAAAAACCATCAATTTCACGTGTCCTCCTCAGACCTTTATCGTGCAAATTTTCTTAATACCACTTACCAAGTTAAATTCTATGAGAAAACCATTCATTTGTTTCCAAAACAGCTTACACTATTCATTCTTCATAATTCCACCATGCTGGTTGCTCATGGTTCCATTTCCAACTCTCACTCAATCTGCGTCGAGCCATCGCTCTATTTATGATTTGATAGTTTCTTTTAATGCTACAATTCAACCATTCGAATGGTTAGAAGAAACTCTGCCTTTCATTTCTACTGTTCCGTGCCTTCAACACGATTTCCATTACACTGGTTTTTAACATGAATATGGCTATATCGCTATAACCAATATTGCTCTCAGCCCCTTCATGGATTACACATGTGATACAACACTTATAACACATCAAACCTGCGCATTTCCCAAACTACATCAAACATACAGTGAGTCAAACCTGCATGTATTTTAATGCACAAATTGGCGGTTTACAAATGAATCCACCTTCAATTGTTGTCTTGGTTTGCGTGCAAAAATCAATCCAGCCGTGGTCCCTTATTGCAAAGAATGCCTTCAATCTCAACTTCATTGATTCAGATTTTCCAACTTCAGTCTCTTTTACTTAAATCGATCTCATTGTACTATAACTGCATAACAGAGTTTTTGATTAACAACCCTCTCCAGCGTCAATTCTATGCTGGAACTTCTTGGTTATATGAACCATTGTCATCAAACATTGTCATTGGATTTTCTAAGAGAATCCATCAAATTCTTACAGAATTCGATTTCTAAAATATGCAATTTCCATCTCAAATTTCTTCCAAAGTACCCTACACTCCATATATTCAGAATGAAACATAAACTCAGAATCAGATTCTCTATATTAACAACCACAGTAATTACATCGGAATTCTTTCCGTTCAGGCCTAGTTTTCAATCAATGGCCCTCTTACAATCTGCCCAAAGGCTACAAGCAAAAACCCCTGTTCCTACTCACTCAGACATATTGACAATTGAATTGAAGCTCTTATCTTATCAATGGTGAATACTTTGGCCTTAAAGGTGTCTTTATTAAGCATGGGAGATCCTAGTTGAGTGAAGAAGAACATTCACATATTTATATTAAACTTAAATTGCAACAATTATTTCTAATTTAATTTAACTATATTTTATTACAAAGCAAATCTTCATAAACATGCTCAAACTCAAATTGCAACATTTATTTCTAATTTAATTTAACTATACTTTATTACAAAACAAATCTTCATAAACATCCTCAAACTCGAATTGCAACATCTCTATAATTACATTAAGCGACATGTAATCGCCGTAATAGCTATCCATAGACATTTCCAACATCACATTGCAACATTACTATATTTAAACTAAGTGGCAGGTAGTCGCTACTTTGTAGCCTTGTTAAAATATGTTTCTAATTTGTAATATAATAATAACACTTGAAATTTGATGCTTATCAACTTTTCTCATGAAAATCGCATTTCATTAAAAAAAACAATATTTCATTTCATTTAAAAAATAAAACCAATAGTAAGGAAGCTCTCTCATTTTTTATTCTCATTAAAACAAAACGACAACATTCTCGGAATGTATGGGCGACCAAGATGTCCATTTCCCGAGAAACACGAAATATATCAAATCAAGCATGAGAAACAGAACAATGACCTTAAAGCAGGAAATTAATTTTGATTTTTATAACTGAAGTTGTTCGAATTTTCAATGTTATAAAAACTTATTGAAGTCATAATCAGAATCGATCTAGACAACTGTTTTTTCGCTTTGAAAATTAAGGAAATTCAGGTAAGATTTTAAGAAACTTTGGTAGGGATTTTTGTAAATCTACATTGTAACCATCAAACTTTAATATTTTGGGTGTTCTGGAGGTTTTTGATGGTGCTGAATCCATTTCCACCATCAAAATCATGATTTAAACACTGTTATTTTAAGATTTCTTAAAAAAAATTTGTCCAAATTCCAGTCAATTTTGACCATCCGACAATTCCTCCATCTCTTTAGACAACTCCTATAACTATTGATAATGTTTATTTTAAGAAAAAAAAAAAAAACAAACAAACAAACAAACTTAAACTTTTACCCCTTTATGATTTGGAAATAACATTTATTAAATTAGTTTTTTCATTTCACAAATTAATTTTGATTTGTTTTATTTTTGAACAAATTAATTTTGATTTGTATTATTTTTTCTTTTCAAAATGTATTTGTAAGTTATTTATGATAGAATATTTATTATTTTATTTTGATCCTATTAAATAAAAAAATAAATGTAGATTTTTCTATTTAATAAAAAATATATATACATATATAAATATAATTTTTTATTTTTAACATTTAATATAAACCCTTATCAACATAATATTCATTTATTTTAAATTTATTTTTTTATAATTATTTATTATTATTTAATTTTAAAACATTTAAATATATATTTTTAGCTTGGTTTCAATTAAATTACATTTTAAGTTTAATTAAACGCAATAATAAATTGAATTAACATTATTTTAATTGATTTGATTTGATTAATAAAAAATATATAAGTTTTAATTATTAATTTTTTTTTTTAATTAAATAAATTAATTTAATATATATTGTTTTAAAATTTTTTATATTATTAAAATTTATATTGTTATACTATTTCTTATAATAGCAAGATTGTATGGTTAAATTTTAGAAAATATTTCCAATAAACTTCTATATATTTTCAATTTTCTAATAAACTTTCATTATATTATAAGTGGTTGGACACCTTCACAATTATTCATATTGTTGTTGGAGATTTCCATAATAGAATTGTGTAATATTTATGATCTGTCCAATGTTTCGAATGGTAACTCCATCCATCATGAGATAGACCAAAGAGCTTTCATTATATTACAATATTATATTGAATTAAGATTATTTTAAATGATTAATTTTATTAACAATATTATCTTATATTATTTAATTGATTTAAATTTTATTAATAAAAAAATGTTTATATTATTTATAATTATTATTTTAATTATATAAATTCATTTATTATTTATTATATTAAAATTTTCTAAAAATAAAATTTATATCATTAAATAAAATAAAATGGAACATAATTTTTTTTTTTTTAAATGAGAAAAGCTCATGCAACATAGTATAAAACAAAATTGCATGATCACATTCTAGAAAACATTTCTAATATGATTTTAAAGTCTATAATCCTATTGCAAATAAACTTGCATTACAAAAAAATGTTGTACATTAATTTTGTAAATTGCATGATCACATTCTAGAAAACATTTCCAAATTGATTTTAAAGCCTATGATTGTATTCCAAAAAAAAGTATTAGGCATTTGGTAATAGGTTGACCACCTATTACTTTGGTCAAACAAGTAAACAGGGTAAATAATGTTGAATTACAAATAACCAAATACCTCAATTTACCAATGGCTGGAATCTAAATTGACCTAATTCTAAACCTTAATACTAACTTGAATTTAATATGTTTACTTTGAATTAATTACATTTAAGCTAAGTGGAAAGCACTAACTACTATGTAGCCCTTGTTTTATAAAGAAAAAAATCTCATATCAATTGGATTTGATACCTTATACTAACAGTATTATTATTATTATTATTTATTGAAGAAGAAATACAATGGAGTGAATATAACACATTTATTTAGCATAATATTTTAGTTAATTAAAAGGAGTTACACATAAGTAAAAGTTCTTGAATTTAATTATTTACCAGTGTAGATCCATCTAACTGGGGATCTATCATTCCCCTAGACAGATCAAATCACTCTAGGTGAAAATCTTATTTTTGGAGTAGAATTTAAGGAAAGGTTTGCACCTCTAGGGATTTGATTCCTCTGGGTGCTTGATAGATCCGAAGTTAGATGGATCTAGGTTGGTTCTAGCTAAGGGCACCAATGTAATATTTTTAGATTATCATTATTAATTCCTCTAGGTGCATGATATATCCGAAGTTAGATGGATCTAGGTTGGTTCCAGGTTAGATTATCATTATTAATTCCTCTAAGTGCATGATACATCCAGAGTTAGATCCGGAGTTAGATGGATCTAGGTTGGTTCCAGGTTAGATTATCATTATTAATTCCTCTGGGTCCATGATACATCCAGAGTTAGATGGATGTAGGTTGGTTCTAGCTAAGGGTGGGAATTATTATATTATCATTATTATGTATATGTTTGAGATAAAATTCATACTTTGAAATTTACATTATATTTTCATTGCCTGACATGACCATATAATTTTTTTCTTTCATTTAGTCTATTTTGCTTCCCTTGAATAGTTTGTACGTCTGTGTTTGGATGTTTTTAGTGCTTTGTGTGTGTCCGTGTTTGGATGCTTTGAATGGTTTGTCTGTTTATGTGTTTGGATTTGGATGGCAATGTTTGTGAATGTTACAATTTTTGTGTTATATTTATATATATGTGTATGTAATTGTCTATTATTAATTAGTTGGTGATGAAGAAGGAAGACAATCTTACCATGATTAATATTGCATATCTATTTCATTTAATTTTAGGTATCACAAATTTTGACAACTAATTAATTCTTAATAGTGTCCCTCCAGGTATTACTAAATATATCTTGAAGAGTAGTTTTAATTTTAAATTTGTTAAGTTACCTCAATATGTTGAGATGATAGATATTGTTAATAAATTTAATTATGAAAAACCATGAAATAGAAATTTTGAATGCAAAGTGACAATGTAATAGTGTTGAATGGAAAAAAATGTAGTCAATTACAAATAGTATTCATTGTGAGAAATCTCAACTATTTTCTTCTTCTATTCTTATTATTGAGAGTTTTAATTGGTGAATTAGAGCTCTTAATATTTAATTGTCAATCCGAGCTCATAAACATGAGCTGCACTACACTTCTTGATTTAGGTTGTAGGTCAAAGATTTAATGTTTCCTTCATAATGATCAGCTAAGTAATAAAACACACAAATGCATTAGGGGAATTTTGAGGTCTAAAATGGTTCTCCTAAGAAAAATGTACAACCAAAATAAACTTTATAAGAACCAATAAGATTCAAGATGATGATGTCAACTATGGGGGATGATTCACCATTTTTAAGGAAAAGGGTAAAAAGATTAAAAAATAATAAAATAATAAAACAACATTTTCAACTCGTATTTTCAACTTATCTCCCAAAGTTTTTAGTCAAATTTCGAGCAAGAGTACTCGTTGGATGCAAAATTTAATTCCTCATCTAAGGAGTACCCATGTTTCATACTTTCGATTGACCCTACTATGCGAAAAATAAGAAATGCATGAAAAAATGTGATTACAAGCACGTTTTTTATGTATTTTTCATTTTTTGTATAGCAGGGTCCATCAAAAGTATGCAACATGGGTACTCCTTGGATGAGGAATTAAATTTTTCATCTAATGAGTACTCCTGCTCGAAATTTGAGTAAACAATTTGGGAGATAAGTTAAAAATACGAGTTGAAAAAGTAGTTTTTTCTTTTTTCCCTCTAAAATTTGATGATGTGATCAAATCTTATTTTATTATTTCCACTATTATTTTTAAATTTCCTTAGGAGGTCCATTTTAGACCTAAAAAATCCCCTAATGGCATATGGACAAACAATCTTTCGAAAGGAAATCAATCCGTCTTTCCACTACATGCAGAAACAAGAATCAAATTCAACTTGAGCACTTGAAATCTCTATAAATTTAACCTATTCTATTCCTGGGCTGAAATATGGGTTTAATGAAAACCTAATTATCATAATTTCTACTTCAAAACAAATGCCTAGTTTCAAAAAATTGTATTCTTCAATCCAACAACTCAACACTTATTCATCCCAAAACCCTAACTCTAGCTTTCACAAGTCACACTTGAAAGAAACTGAAGAATTTAATCTAAATGCATTTGTAAGTTGATCTTATGTTCACACAATAAATTTTACACTTACTAATTGTTCCTTCACTCAAAACCTAGGAAGATAACACTTCATTCCAATTCCATTATCTTAATATCAAGCAAGAAATTTCGGTATCAAAACTGGTTTGAATGCTTGTCTCATACACTTCCAATCAGAGTGAACAACTGATATTTCACACTCAACCAATCTATATGTATATTACCTACTCCATGGAAATTTCAATCATCAAACCCTAATTCTACTTTTAAAAAAAAAACTGAGACAAACCTGAACTGTTTAGGCACACAAAATTGTACTTGGAAGACTAGACTACAATTACAATTAACATCAATCAAATCTTTAAACTGAACTCTAGAAAATTCACCCAAAATCTTCAGCAACCAATACTTTATTTTCCTAAGAAAAATATAAGGCACTCTTCTTTGAAACCCAACAAGCACACACACTATACTAAGGTATTGTTATGGAAACTATTTTAACCTGGAAACTAAGGTTTCAATCACAATGCTAGTGAGAATCACAATTGGCAATCATTCAATCATTTCAATCAAATTGCAGTCTAGCTAATCTACCTACTACTCTGGAGTCCCAAATGAAAAGACACTTCCAAACTAAATTGTAAAGACTAGAAATTGAAACAACTAAAATCACTTTTAATCAAACTTCACTCATGAGTTAGAAATTCAAGATTACATGCGAGAGTAAAAACCCTAATTCGCTTCTACAGTTTATAAAGGAACTCAAGACCTAATTTACTCACAAACATAATTCAACTAATCTTGCATTCTAATTTTAAACTCAAAATGAAATCCTAAGGTAATATTTACACTAGCTCAATGCTTTTTGATGATAATTAAAGATGAATGTTGGCACTGAGAATTAATCTAGACATTCTAATTCAATCAAATAAACTGAGAATACACTCTAGAAATCTTTTAAAAACTTTAAGATATCTCACTCTTAAATGCTAGAGCTCACTGAAATCAAAGAAGCTTATTTATTCCTAGTTCTAGTTTAAATGATAGAAAGACATAATCTATCAACTAGATCACACAAGGCAAGCGATGGCAAGACTACACTTCTACCTGAAATAACATGCAAATTACTTCTAGACTCAAACAATCTAAAAACTAACACTATGCTTTCAAGTAAAAATAAATTACACTACCAAATGCAAACTCAAAAAATAATTAAAGCAAATCCGAGATCTAGTTCAAATGGTAACTACAGGCATTCGATTTTAACTCGCACTCATGCATATGATCTAATATTTATTCCTAATGCACTATCACTCTTTGTGAAAATCTAAAGATAATAACAAAAGGATCACAAGCACACGATCAAAAATTGATCAAATAAGATCACACTGTGCAAATGAAATTCGTACCAAATCTGGGTGCCAAGAATACGAAACCTTTACTCCATAACTGAAACGCTACAATTATTTACAAACTGACTAATGAAACTCCAAAGCCATGTGAATTCAACCATGCTGTGTTCGATTTATATTGTCAGTGCAGAGGCTTTTTGCCAATTTAATTCATTCGTTTAGAAATGCACAAGGGGGTACTCATTCAGATTCAAGGTGATTTAAAATGATAAGATCAACAACTTAAATCTCTCCATGTATAAAAATGAATATTGGAAAATTCAAGTGTAAGGAAATTGAAGCAAAGCTTGTAAATACTGGACACACACCTACAACAAAAAATTCTCGAAACCATTCACTACGTAACCCTCAGCATTAATATTTAAACTACTTAGTTGAGAATAAGCACATGAAATCGTTCCTCCAATGAAACCAAGCCAATATTAACACATAAAAGATTGAATAGCTAATTGAAATCAACAGTAAAATCGATTTGTTAAAGACAAGTGTAAATAAGATGTGAAATTAATCAAAATACATGAACTACCTACACATATACTTATACAAGCTGATCCGGATTGTGGTGGACCCTTGCCACACCCAAAGAAGCTTGAAACTTACAGGAACTAGCTACGCTTCAACAAAAATGCTTCAGGAACTCATGAAATCAATAACACTCCAAAATTCAATCAATAACACACCATTGTTTCATGGGTCGGTCTGTGAATATTTTATCTATATCAAAAGAGGCCAAGTGATGTAGTCGAGGCCACTATTTCTTGAGTGGGCCGTAATTATTAAAATTTTCTCTTTTAATCAAAATAGTGTTACTGTGGCTGCAACATTGACAACCTTTCACAAATTCAAAAGGGCCACACGATGGTCACAGAGGCCATAAATCTGTCATGCGTTGAGAGTTGGGCGATTGGGACGAGGAACCTAGAAAGCTGAGAGAAAAAATAATCATCCCTGGAGGCTCTTTCTAGCTAGTAGGTGTAGCTGAGGTAACTATTCATGAATTTTTGTGGAGTGGAATTGACCAACAATGCTAAGGAATTATCACGCAGCAAATCCAGCACATCCAGGGATGGAGATATCAAAATTATGTTTGTCTTAAGGTTTGAAGTGCTTTGTCATTTATTTTATTCAATATTGTTTGGAGAGCTTTATAGTTTATTATTATGGAAGCACTTGAGGTTTGTTTACCAGAATATATAGGGAGCTATAAGGGTTTGTTTATGAATATTTATTAAAAAAAAAAAAGTAGGAAGGAAGAAAAGAGGAAGGAGGCTTTAATGATAACTTTGAGAGGATGGATTGTCTTGAAGCAATTTTCAAAAATAAACAGAAATTATTTGATGAATTAGTAGGGATATATGGTCTTTTAAGCAACCATATATCCATAGACCAAAATGATAGTCAAAACAGGAGACCATTCTCAAAAAGGGTCCATGCCATTCTGTAGTAAAAGCAACCATGGGAAGTGAAGAAAGGACAAAAAATAGGAGCTAAGCTCTTCACACTTAGCTCTGAATTGCAACAAAAAAATCAGTCATAGACCTTCATAAGTTGGAGGAATTATACATGAGTTTGTCTAAGGTGGGACAATCAGAATGGAAGAAACTCTGTTGGGCTCTCAAGCCATCCATGCTTGCATTAATAAAACCCAAACTTTGGGAACATCCTGATGAAGAAGTCAGGCTCACAATTTCTTCTTGTCTCAACAGGGTCATATCTCTAACATCACCATTACTTCCCTACAATAATGATCTCATGACAAATATATTACAACTGATAGTAGAAGCCCTTAAATATTTGAATAACGTCATGCTTCCTTCCTTTCATAATCAGTGCACAATCTTAGAACTCATGGAAGAGTTTAGCTTTGGTACATTCATGTTGAATCTGGAATGCGACAAGTTGATCTATCATTTTTTCCAAAACTTTTACACCGGTATTACATCAGCTCACTCAGACCATGTCAAAGCATGCATGTAAAAGATTGTGTCTTTGTTCTTAAAAATATATGTTGACAGATGCATGATACTAAGATCAGAATTGTTAACCATTTGGAGGAAGGAGACAAAGGTATCACCAACTGCCTATGATCTAGTCAATAAATTGGTTAGGGAAAAATTAAAATTGCTCAGAAAGGTTTTGACTAGGAAGGACTTGAGAAGGATTGATGGAGAAAGCAAGAAGAAAATCTTCGACAAAAATGAACTAAGAAGGAGAGGACTATGCTTTATCTACAAGGGACCTTGGGCCCTTAACCATTCTTGTTTAGGTAATAAGGAGGAAACAAAGACAGAACAAGAGAAGATTCCATCAAATCATGGGGAATATTATGTAGCTGGGTCTATTGATCTTCAATATGGTGAGAAACAACATAAAATTATTTAGGGAGGCTTGCAGGATGACAAGCATTTGGAAGTGCATGAGGAAATTCTACCTAATGGTATTGATGAGGTAGACTCCTATATAACTAATTCCATAGATACCAGGGGAATTTCCATAAAGAATATGAACATTCAAGTATAGATAACAGTCCACCAGTGCATCTATGTTTGATAGTGGAAGAAGATGAACAACATATTATCTTCACTGATGGAGGAGAATAGGGATATTTGAGAGAGGACCCAGCCATAGTGAACCATCACGATGAGCATGATCATGAGGAACAACTTGACAGACATAATGTGAAAAATGAACCTTTCCTAGAGAGTCGGTCAAAGGCTCAAGTTGAATTTGTGGTCGTTAGGCATCCGCTATGTTGGCAATATGATGCAGAGTGTTGTCCTTGATGGCAACCCACTTGATAGAGTGTTTTCCTTGAATGGCAACCCACTTGATGAAGATGATGGCAACCTACTTGATGAAGTTGTCCTTGATGGAATATGTCTTGATGAACCTGTTAATGATGTGAATCTGATGTATCTACAATCAGTATAAAATGTAATGATGGAAGGAATTTCAGTATGTGCTAGAACAATGATGAAAAGTGTGTGTCTCAAGGCATACACAGGTTTGTCTAGGCGAAGTAGCGTATGCACGCGGGAAATAACCTTCCAAGTCGCATATTCTCAATTGGGCTCTAAATATGTAAAACCAGGGGTTACTACCATGGTATTGACCCATTGTATTGAGCGTTGGGTTGTCTATTTGACCCTGTCGAGGAATACCATTGGAAGTAATGTGGTTTTGGCTCATGGTATTGGAAAAGGGTAAACCTATATAAGGAGAAGAAATTCATTGTGCAAAAAGAGAGTGTGGTGCATGTGTCTGGGTTTGATTGTATACTTCACTCTGAAGTATGTCTGAATGGAAAGGGTAACAGCTTGATGATAGATCTGAATCTGTGATGCACCTATGAAGAAAATGATGAAGAAGGGAATCTAGATCTGAAATGTATTTGTATCTTCTAGATCTGTTTATGGAATGTCTAGATCTGAGATGAGGCGAACATCTGTCTGAAGTGAAGGGTTAAATCTGAACTGAATATCTGATCTGAAGAAGTATGCTGCTCCATAATATCTGAAGATCTATACGCTAGTTCGTTGCAGAGGAAGCGCGTATATACGTGTGTTTAATGAAGAGAAAGCGCGTATGGTTTGTGAAACTAGCTTTGTAATATGTACAGAAGTATACGCGGGTTTTTATGGATGAAGGCGCGTATATGAGCAGAATCAGTGAAAGGAAAGCGCGTACGAAGATTAGGGTTTTCTGAAGTTTGTGGTGTGAGATGTCTGATTTGTTCTACTGTTTTACTGCTATCTGTCTATGTTGATCTGGGTTGTTCGAATATTGATTATGCTGCTATTGAGCAAGTTGTTTGTTTGATAAATGTTCCTTGAGCTTAAATGTGTGGGTTGGATCCAGTGTGAAAATTGATGAAACATGGTCCATGGTGGTGCTGAGGGTTGTAGCCTTCAGTCAAGGGGTTGGTGCTCCCTTCCAGGTGAGGCTGGTAAATGAGAGCAGGGGGTTGGTGCTCCCTTCCAGGTAAGGCTGGTAAACGAGAGCAGGGGGTTGGTGCTCCCTTCCAGGAGAGGCTGGTAAACGAGAGCAGGGGGTTGGTGCTCCCTTCCAAGAGAGGATGGTAAACAAGCGCAGGTGGGTGCCTGCGTACTGGTATGAGTCTGTGCCAATACATAAGTTGTAAGATGTTTTCTTTATAATAAAATATTGAAGGCTGAGCAACGACAGCGGTGGTTTTCTCCCGACTTGGGTTTCCACCTAAAATCCTGGTGTTCATGTGTGATGCTTTTTGTGTGATGGTTTATTCTGTTACTGCACATGTTTACTGTTTATTGAACATATAATGAATGAATGATGGAATGATATAAGTGAAGAATTAATGGCATAATAAGATCTCTATGTATATGCAAGTTTCGTGAAGGGTATCCGCATATATACGCGATTCTGGTTCAGTAAAGTAGCGTATGGGTTTTAGAGCATGAAAAAGTAAAAGTTTTGAGTGTGCCCTAAATACTGATTCACCCCCCCCCGTCGGCATTTTTCCCAACACGCTACAGACAAGTACAAAGACATTCTGCAAGGCACCAAAATTTCCAGTAGAGGAATTTCGGGAAAGGATCATGAATTTCAAGACATATCTGATGATGCTCAAGTAGAGAATCGAGACAGTCTGAGACACTGTATTACAGGAGAACATGAAAATTGAGGAGCTCATAGGAGTATGTGCCGAATCGACGACCAATTTGTCTAATATTGAGAAATGACTCAAGTTCCTCACAAGGCAACAAGAAGAGTACAATTAGGAGTTACAAAGCAACCCTATACAGGAGTACATAGATAAGGCTTGCCATACTACCAACCCACCTTTATATATTGGGAAGAGCATGTCAAAGTTCTCCAAATTCATCATGTGGGGTGACCGAGTGGAGTAGCATGAATTGAGTATCGAGCAACACCAACATAGTAGATTCATAGATATTCATCCTTCCCAAGGTATGGATTGGCGAGAGATTATGAGTTGGTACTCTATTAATGGGTTGATTCCTATGGAGATACTCACATCCAAGGGAATATTGTAGCTTGGGCCCTTTAGCACAGTAGTGATGGAGGGCTTAGGTGGTATCATAACCCACAGGTCCTAGGACTTAGGTGGCATTGGGATCCAGGAGAATCCATTGGGGGCAGGATTGGCCAAAGGATTGTTTGGGATCCAGGTAAATCTATCGAAGAAAGGATTGGTAGGAGGATTGTTTAGGATCTAGGTATTGAAGAATCCATTTAATACCAATCAGCATGGATGAATGGAATAACACACTGTGATTTATGGTTTCCTGGTATCAATGTACAAATTCTCATGTTGTGGATAGCAGTGGATTGCTTGAGGGCAAGCAATATTTGGGTGGGAGGATTTGTAAAATTCCGTATTTTTGGATATGGTCAAAAGGGAAAAAAACTACCAATGGTATTCACCCATGGTATCTTCCCATAGTATTCTCCTTCGTTTTCGAGGGAAAATAATAAAATAATGCTTCTAAAAAATCCATCAAGCGTATAAAAGGGGGTATGAGGTAGGCATTGCGGGCATTTGAGTTTATCTATCTTATTGTGTTTCTTGAGAAATTGGCATGGCCACTTCTAGGTTGATCCTAGGGCGAAAACCCTGCGGTGATTTTTGTATGGTGGATTCATCTAGGATTCACAAGTGGGATTTGGTTTCTTAGATTTATCATTATTGAGGATCCATGCATTCCATTTGCAAGGGTGCCAATCTTTTTATATGGGCATGTGTTATTTTATTTTTTGCTAATAATATAAATAAACTATTGTGTTTCCAGATCCTGTCTATGTTCATGTTTTTACTGAGATATTTTTATTGAGAACACTAGAATGTTCTAGATCTGATGAAATTTTTAAGGTTTGGGATATTAGAATAGCTTAGTGAGTAGGCACATTGAGTCATGAAACCAAAATCTGTTCCATGTGGATGAGGTAATGGCACGAGAGTTTAAGGGAAATGTGAATATATTTAAATGAAACTATTTTAAAAAGCTACCCTTGATTATACATATTCTCCCATTGCAGCAAGTTAAAGATTTTAAATTTTACTTCTTGCAAAATCATGGTACAATAGGGGGAAATGGGGATAGAAGGGTAGAGACGAGAGAAAGAGAGGGGAAGGGAGAGAGAGGGAGGATATAGTGAGAGAGAACTAACGAGGATATATTAGGAGATATGTGGATGAAAGGGAGAGAAATAAATGGAGAGAGAGAGAGAGATAAATATGGGCGAAAGGAGAGAGGGGAAGATGGAGAGAGATATAGAGGGAGAGAGGGGGGGAGTGATAGAGAGAGTGGGAAGGAGGGTGAGAGAGTTAGAGTTTGGATAGAGGGGGTTTTGTGAAAGAGGTATTAAGGGATGGAGGGAGGTGTGTAGAAAGAGAGGAAGGAAGCAGGAGGAAGGTAGAGAGAGATGGGGAGAGAGGTGGGGAAAGGAGAGAGATTGAGTGAAATAAATAGGGAAAAAACGCATGAAAACATAGAGTAGAGGATGGGGGAGAGGGAGAGAGAGAGAGAGAAAGGGGGTGGTGAGAGAGAGAGAAAAAGAGAGGAATGGATATTGATGCATGGTTAAAGAGGAGAGAGAGGGAAGAATGAAGAGAGAAAGAGAGAGAGGGGGGAAGATAAATAGAGAGAAGGAGCGAGTGAGGATTGGAGAGAGAGAAAAAAAGAGCAATATTGGGATAGAGATAGAGCTAGAGGGGGATTTTTGTGAAGGAGATACTAAGGAAGGTAGGTAGGGATAGGGAAAGAGAGGAAGGGAAAGGGGGTAAGGTGGTGAGAGAGGTCGGAGAGAGAGAAAGAGAGAGAGAGGTATATGGAAATAGAGAGTATGGGAGTGAGGGGTCTGAGAGAATAAAAGCGGAAGGGATATTGATATAAGAGTTGTAATTTGGAGAGAGAGAGGGAGGGGGAGAGGAGGGACGATATGAGGAGAGAGTGAATGATTGAGTGAAAGGAAAATAGTGAGCAGGAGAGTGAGATAAATAGAGTGGGAGAGAAAGGAGGGAGAGTGATGGAGTTAGATAGAGACAAAGAAGGTTCTCTTGAAGGAGAGATTGATAGAGGGAGGGTGCGAGGGATACATAAGAGAGGAAGGGAGGAGGAAGGTGGAAAGAGAAAGAGAGAGGATGCGAGTTTAGAGAGTTAGGGTGGAGTTCTTAGAGAGATTATGTCATTTTAGAGAGTTAGCATGAAAGTCAAAGACACTGCCACTTTTAGGTTGCTATACACACAGAGGTGACGAAAGTGTGCATATGATTTAGGAATGCATACATATTGATAATAATGTATACACACCCTTAAGTGAAATATGCACACACTACTACCAATGAACAACAAGTCATGAATGACAAGGGATGAAGGAAGGTCATTAATGGTTAGAAACGATAATATCAATTCAAATTTAATTACTTTAACTTCTTGAACCAAAAAATGGCTATGTTACTCTATCATGTTTTTGAAACATGTCCCTGAGTTCGCTTTAATACTATGATAAGAGTAGACTTGGCCTCCACCATTTCAAAATTGGCTAACATTTGAAGTGTGTCCACTGTATCTATATTTTAGTTGGCATCATTTTTATATTGAGGGTGTTCTCTCTATGAAGTTGGTTGGGAAAACACTGTTCACCAAGCCAATGAAAACCATTCTTTCCTTCTTTCAAACAATTTTGAACATGTGGTGATGATGATGGCCTGAGTGTTGTTCTAATGAATTTTTTGGCATTCTTTTCATTAATGTTTGTCGTCCGCTGGCAAGGACGACACTGCGTCTGTCGGTGAGGTCGAAGCAAGCACGGTGAAAATGATAGAGGACAATAGAACTGGTGAAACTTTCAAAGTCGAAGTAGTAGAGGTTGCGGAGGCTAATGAAAGTGGCATCGCAAAGAGAAGTCATGTAATAGAGCCATGGTTGACTTTATTTACGAAAGATAGAAACTTATTCTTTGATTTAGAATGATCATAGAGGAAATAATTGTAGGTGTTTAAATGTCGGATCGATGAAGAAAACTTGAAAAATGAATTCAACAGCATGAAAACTAGAAACCCGATGGTAAGGATGTTGAAGGAAAAGAAACTAAAAGTTATATACCGTAACAGAAGATGATGTTAAAGTTGGAGATGAGGAGATGAAAAATGTAGAAATAAAGGTAATTGTGACAGCAGA
The DNA here is from genome assembly GCA_034641835.2 of Pinus albicaulis. Classification (NCBI taxonomy): domain Eukaryota; kingdom Viridiplantae; phylum Streptophyta; class Pinopsida; order Pinales; family Pinaceae; genus Pinus; species Pinus albicaulis. The sequence goes on along the minus strand of CM076582.1, from coordinate 1,014,331,411 downwards.
GCTTTCTGACAATAATTGTTGAAGAAAGAGGGCTTAAATTTGAAGAAAGCATTGTTGTAGAAACTGTTATAGTCACCGGTGAGACTCTGGAAGTATCGACTTCTTGTGTCGAGAATGCTTCTCTGAATTTGCATCAGACAGAAATTGAAAGAAAGAGCAGGGGAGCAAACAACATTCAGAAGGAAACAACTTATGAAAAGTAAAAAACCATAGAGGCAACTTTTGAAAACGGGCCTTAGTGAAATATTCTCTGAGACATAAAGCCATCATAAGGCCTGCATTTATTTTTTATAACGCATATTAGGAGGGAAAGTCTCAGCCTATGAACAAAGATATGGAAGCCCTAAGTATTTTTTTAATTGTTGTTGTGACTGCGTTTCTTAGGGGTTTATCACAAATGGATGGTTACAGGATTGCAAACATGGTGCTTGCTTCAGATACCTTTCGAAATTTACTATGGAGAGTTCAGATTCTCAAGTTGTCAATGTTTTGACATATTTCAATTGGGTTGAAGTAGAGAGAGTTTCTTCTATTCACTGGGAGCAACACTATATGGATCTAACTTGATTCTGTATGCATTTGCACTATAGTTTTTGGAGTGTAACTACTTTTGATTATCCATGCAACACATGACACATCAAGGAGTTGGGTATGAAGTCTCATAACCATGATGATTACAATGACCATTTACAACTCCCCTTTTATTGAATGAATTATGTGAAGATAATGGAAAACCACCATTACACGTTGCTCCACACCTAAATCCAGTAAATCATCTTTTTAAACAAAATCGATATGACAATTTTTTACCACTACAAATTCCCAACATTAATTACATTGATGAAATTGAATAGCTGTAATATTCTATATTTTCGGATATGGTCAAAGGGGAAAAAAACTACCCATGGTATCTTCCCACAGTTTTCTCCTTCATTTCTGGCGGAAAATAATAAAATAAGGCTTCTAGAAAATCCATCAAGCATATAAAAGGGGGTAGGATCTAGGCATTAAGGGCATTCATGTTTATCTATCTTATTGTGTTACTCGAGAACTTGGCATGACCAGTTCTAAGTTGATCCTGGTAAAAAAAACATGCAGATGTTTGTATGGTGGATCCATCCAGGATTCACAAGTGGGCTTCAATTTCTTATATTTGTCATTGTTAAGAAGCCATGCATGCCATTTGTAGGGGTTCCAATCTTTTTGTATGGACATGTGTTATTTTATTTTTAGCTAATAATATAAATAAAAAAATGTGTTTCTAGATATTGTCTTTGTTCATGTTTTTACTGAGATATTTTTATTGAGAACACTAGAATGTGCTAGATCTGACAAATTTTTTAAGGTTTGGGATATTACAATGGTATCATAGTTGTGCATCCTGCTAGCCTGAGGGTGTTTTATTACAAATCAAGGGTTAGGTGAAACTAGTCTTCTATGATTCCCCATAATCACTCTATTCAGTAACTTACCCAATTTCGGCGGTCATCTGTAACTACCCTAGTTGGTTGCACAATTTTTTTTGAAGGAAATTTATTTTTTGAAATTAACCCTTATTTTGGGAGATCAAAGGAGTTGATCCTCTCAAGAGACCTAGATCTGCCTGTAGCAGAGAGTTTGTGTTGTAAGTGTTACACCATATTTTGGTCATCTAACATGTTACTATTAGATGGACCTAAGTACACCATGTAAGACCAATTTTACCCTAAGTAAAATTGCTTTCACTATGAAAAATAACTTAGTAAACCACATTTATTAAGTTGTTTATGGTCTAAACAGGAAACCCCATGAGGAAATATTAAATAAATCCACATTTGTTTGATTTTTCTCAAGGAATAATTAGTTAAACAACAGTTTAAAAAATATTCCTGGTCATATTTTGAACTAAATGGGAAAATTAATTAGATAAATCATTATTTATCTTATTATTTTCTAGGAATAATTATTTAAACCTTATTTAAATAATATTCCTTGTTAAATTTGACTAAATCATTTATAATTAATTAAATAAATCATTATTTATTTGATTATTACTCAACATATCCTTAAAATAATAAATAAACCATTTATTTATTTATTATTTACAAATAAACGGACTTGACCAAAGTCAAATTATTTTTCCCTTCCGACAACATAGCAAATATTCTCCATAAAAGTTGGATCTAGATTTATTAATAATATTTTAATTATGCACCAATATCTAGACTAACTCAATATTTTGTTATAAATAGAAGGGGTTTTCCATTCACTCACTACCTTTTGTTGCCTAAAGATCACTCTGGATCTATACTTTTGGTCTGACTTTTATCCACCATCATTGTCATATTTTGCTACCATTTTTCTTGTGATCTCCCTTTGAGTTCCATTTTTGTCTGGGTTTTCTACACCATCAAAAGAGAGGTATTGTAGATTTGAAGTGCTGAGGACTTACAAGAACCCATCTCATTGAGGGGGACTAGTAACATCTTTCTATGTTCCCTTCCCAGGTGTCAAAAAATACAAAAATTCTTTAAACAATCTTGTCTTGTCTATTGGATGCATGGAGCAACTCTTGCTTTTATTTACTGCTTAATGTCTTTTAATGCATAGATCTAGATTTTGCAGCATTTATCTTGGTCAACTAATTGCAGATCTAAAGATATTGGCAGCCATCTTTGTTGTTAGGGCTGTTTGTTATGCACGGCTAAAGTGAGCCTTTTTCGTATGCTTGCGAGTAAGATTCATACTAACAACTGGCGACTCCACAAGGGTTTACGATTATGACCTCTGTCATTTTTCAGATCCCTGCATATCCAACTACTTCAAGTCCTAGGATTTCTCTTTAACTTCTTTTTTTTCTTTTCTTGATGTTGTTTTTAACCTATTAAACCCTAAAACATTGAAAATTCTAACTTCTATGTGTTTTTGGACCTATTGCGTAGGTGACAGGCATCAGTTGCAACTGAGATGACAATTTTTTCTGAAACCTACTCCCGAGAGTGACGGAAGTGCAGGTCGCACTTTTTGGGCCAAAACCTGTGACGTGAACCTCTAGGGCACAGAAAATAGGACAAAACCTGCGACCTGTGTAGAAAACAGGTCAGAAACTGCGACTTGGACTTTTTGCGGGAATTTTTCTGAGATTTTTCTGTGTTTGTCTAGGCCTCTATTCAGAGTTTTCTAACCTCCGTCTCTGCCTATTTTAGACCTGTACTTGTTCTGTTTTACTCATCAAAGTGGGAACATACTCCCCTAGGGCTTCAGTACCCTCCACCTTTTGTGGAAGGGGTTTAGCTTCTGCAAGTCGTCTGAAATCTTAGTGTGTTCAACCTTATTTTTTTTCAGATCTGATCCCTTACCTTTAAATCCATTTTAGATTGGCTATTTATCCATCCAAAACACCTCCTTTTAGTTTTTTTTGGGTATTCCTCTAGGTGCCCCTCCACTTCCCTCCAGGTTATAACTTTTCGCCACCTCATTTACAACAAATTTTCCTCTGATTTTTTATTGTTTTTCTGCACCTATTTCCAGTAGATCTGACCTTTAGATCATTGTCCCTCCTGACTTTAGATCTATTGGATATTTTGGTGTGTTTTGACTAGATTTTTTCCCACCTACATACTGGTTGTTAAGAGGCCCGCCTCCTTGGGTTTAGATTAATGCATAATTAGTTGTTTATTTTATGTTATTTCAGTTTCATATACTGTTATCTACAGGTTTATTTACAGCTATACAACACACCTTTTATTTTTCTCTACAAACATCTAGGTTTAAAAATTAAAAATTACACACTTAACACACACACCCTAAGTGAAGAAGAGCCTGGTTAACACCACCAGGAAAAGAATTTAAACATTGTAATCAATTGATACCGCACCTCTCTACCCTTGTTTCGACATTATAATCAGTTGATCCTTCACCTCTTCGCCCTCGTTGGTCTCTCTTCCCTTTGAGCCGTGTTTGTGCCTTCACCATTGCACCACCAAGGCATTTATCTCAGAGACTTCTTGGCCTTCAACCTCAGTTTCCGGTAGGAAGACTTACTCCTTCGCGTAGGATTCGAGTTAATCCTCCACCGATTCCGCACTCTGACTCCTCTTCTGGTTCAATGGGTTCCCCTTCTAGTTCCACCCCCAGTTCTCCCCCTGTCACCTTCACCATGTCTGGTTCAGGACCTAACGTTGGTGGTAGCCCTGGCCCTACTACTGGGAATACTACTAGTGGGACTGGAATAGGAACTACTTCGGCTGCTCCCTTGCTCCCCTATAAGGCAGGCCTTAGTCTTCCCGATTTTAACCAGTTGATCAATGACCCTATATGCCATGACGCTGGTTGGCCTTCTATGCCAACCAAGCTCCCTTCCAACATCCCCAAGTTTGAAGGTCTTGTTGGAGAAGATCCTACAAATCATGTTCGATATTTCCACATGTGGTGTTCGTCTAACTCCATTACTGATGACTCTGTCAGTATTTGGTTGTTCCAATGTATGCTTACTAGTGAAGCTTCTAAGTGGTATGTTGATCAGACCTCATCCTCTCATACCACCTTTGCGACTCTTGCCCAAGCTTTTCTATCTTATTTCCATCTTCCCCTTAGTTATGACACTGGTACCGAACTTTTGACTTCGTTCCGTCAATTGTTTGCGACCCGCCTATCTGATCATGTCTAGGAATGGAAAAGAAGAAAGAGCCTATGTTGAGCCCCTACCTTCGAAGACCATGTCTACATGGACTAGTTCCTTTGATCCCTTTTTCCTGCTATAGGAAAAGATGTCGCATCGCATTTCCCTCAAACTAAAGAATCCGCTCTCCAAATTGCATTAAAATATGACTTGATCTATGCTCAGTCGGGTTATGTTTATACCATTCTACCTGATCTTCCTAGACCCGGTGGTGCCAACACACCGAGGGAATCTCATGCCACTGATGGTATCATGGGAGCTCTTTCTCATCCATATGCTCAGCCTCCCATGGGCTATGGTTTCCCTCAGGGAGGGGCCAACACCTCCAGCACTTTTCCCCATCTCGGTAGAATGTATCTAGGATATGGCATGCCTCCTCCTTTTTCCCAACATGTTTACCACAATGTTACTCAACCTCCTTATTATCCGTATCCATAGCCTGGTGCTCCAGCTCCTCAAGCATTAGCACCTCCACCTCCCTTGCCTTCTCAACCCCCGCAACAACAACCACCGACCCCTCAAGGGTAGGTGTATGCAAAGCAAGGCACGACTAATCCTCGTCCTTCCAAAAAGAAGAGGAAAGGCACTCAAAATAAATCTTCCCTTAGTAATCTTAGACCTAATCCTCAAAATAATGCACCTAACACTGCTAACCATCAATAGGGAAATCAGCCCAAGTAGGATAGGCCTGTTCGCATGAATAAGCCTTGTTCTTGTTGTGGTGTTTATGGTCATTACACTCACGATTGTCCTCTTTTACTACAGATGCAGTATATGTGGGAGACTCAAGAAAAATTGCGAGGACAACAAGCCTCCCCTTCCGTCCCTCCCAATGCCACGCTTAGTCAACTGGTTATGTTTACTAATCCTTTCCATCGGCAAGGATTCCTAGCTACCCAACCACCTGAAGGTCAGGAGGCCACTCAACCTCCTCCATCTGGTACCTCCGATTAGTAGATTCTCATGATGAACTTTGACCAACCTATAACTGTAGATATCAACCTTCAAACTCGGTCCTCTCAATACAACAAGCCTCCCGCTATGTTTTTCCTTGAGCCCCCTTCTTCAGGTTCTACAGAGCCTCTTTTGATGCCTAATGGTCCTTTGCAGATACCTCAGCCTAAGGTAGAGGTTCACACCAAGATCCCTAAGGGACCATTAAGCTGAAACGCTGCTTCTAGCAAAGCTGCCCATTCATATAGTATAGTAGATGATTTGGCGCAATCTCCTGCTACCATCTCAACGCTGGAACTCCTCTAGTCATGCCCTTCACAACGAAAATCTCTACTATCTGCCATGGGCATTGTAGATCCTTCAGATGATTAATTGATCATCTTTGATTTTGACCAGTCAGTACATCCTCCTCTTCCTGCTTTCGTCGCCTTCTGAATCCCAGTCAAGATCCAGAATGCCAACGTTTCCCGTTGTATCATTGATGAGGGGGCATCCACCTACGTGATGTCTAATTTGGTTTGGAAGCTACTCGGATCGTCTAAGTTGGACCCTTCCACGATCACTCTTTGAGCATGGGATGGCCATGCTTCCGAGCCCATTGGTCTATTCTGCAAATGTCCTATTACTCTTATGGGAAAGACTGTTTTCATTGACGTAGAACTCATTGACGCCCCCTTAGATTACAAAATTCTATTGGCTCGTAGCTACACCTATGTGATGTCTGTGTACCATCTACGGTTCACCGCAAGATGTCCTTTCCCCATAATGGAAAGATAGTCACCATTGACTAGTTGACATATTACAAACTGAATTCTCATACCTCCCTAGAGTCCATCATATCTTCGGTGGCCAATAAGAAAATCGTCGATCCCTTGACCAGTGTCTCACTCGGAGTCTACAAATACTCCTCTTTGCTTGGCACATTCCCTAGTCTTCCTCCTCTTGTCTTTAATCCCAGCTCATCGAATGTTTGCATGATGCAATCATCTTGGGCTTCCCTCAAGTGGCCCACTTCAGCTAGTCAGTATCCCTACCCTCTACAACCTACTCCTAGCCCTTTGATTCAGCCTTATAGACCCCCTCCTCCTGGCCCTTCACCTGTAGCTCGTATCCATGAGCCTCTTTACCCTCCTGGAACAATTCCTCCAAGCCTTAACCATCTCGGATCCATCCTGCCTATCCATTACCCCTCCAGTCAGATACTGTTCCTAGCTCCCCCTCCCGGAGTGTTCTCGGTACCTGTCATGGCTACCCTATCCCTTCCTAACCTAACCCTGGGGATTCCCATCTGGTACATTGATCCCCTAGCCGCTACCCCGCCTGGTCAACCCAAACCTTATCTTGCTTTGACCTCAGTTCAACCGGTCCCCATGACTCCTCCCGCTGCTACTGTGCCTCAGCCACCTCAACAGGAACCTTCTTCTGTTGCGACAAATTCAGGTAAAAAGGACAAAGCTCGCACGAAGGTATCAAAAGACAAGGCTGCCCTGACTAACCCTGCTCCTCCTCAGCCTCTAAAGCCTTGTGATTTATGTGATGTTGTCGGTCATGCTACCCATACTTGTCCCGAGTTGCCTTGTATCAAGCCCATATTTAATGTTGCATTCCCTGAGTTTTTGGTCCCTAAAGCCTCTGTTTCTTCCTCAAATGCAGCCAAGAACCCTAAGACTATTCACACCAACCAACCTTGTGCTTTATGTGATCTCCATGGCCATTATTCCCAACATTGTCCCTACCTCATGCATTACCGTGCCTATTTGGAGGTATTTCGGGAGTACAAGACTAAACAAAACCAGTCCGCCTCTCCCATCCATACGCAGTATGCTTGAGTTCAAATTGAGGATTACCTACTCCCATTGACACTCCCCCTCCTGACGTTGAGATGACGGAGCCTGCGGCCACCATCCTCTACCTATCATCATTCATGAGATCCACGGTGGAAGCTCCCTCTGAGACTTCCCCTTCTGTTTCGCTTGACCTCCCTTCAACGATCACCCTAGGCTCAACATCAGTGGATCCCTTATCTGCTTGTCCTTCCGTCATCCCTCATGACAATGTGCATGTGAACATTTCTTCTCTTGATGATGAGTCAGGTAGCTTCGCCGCATCATGTGGTCTTTCTTCCACCAGTCACCGCATCTTCTATTGCGATGACGACATTACGGAAGCATTTACTGCCCCTAACTTTATCTATCCCCCTTTATCTATCCCCCTTTCTCTGACAAGTCGCACCTTTCAAGTCATTTCCTGGGACATGTCACAGTTTTCTGCCTAGTACCTACTACCTAGGTCGCAGAACAGACCCCAAAAAATGCGACCTGGGATGCTCATGAGCTCTGGGAACCTAAAATGAACTTTCAATCCACTAAAAAGAAAGAGTAAGGTTAGGCCTATGACCTGCAACTAACGGATCTCGATTCCAACGGTCAGTTTGTCCGCTACGATCGCTGCAAGATTTAGGGCCTTCTCTCCTCTCTACATTCACCACAGCTCCACTTGAAAAAGAGTGAATTTGGAGGGAAAATGCCTTAATAAAAGAGAAACCCCTGATTTTTCTTTCGCCTGCTGTGGCCAAACCGTAGCTCAATTTGACAAACCGTCTGTACTGTTGTAAAGCTCTCACCAAGCCCTCAAATGGGTATCTGTTAGTTTTTCACGATTTTATACTTCACCAAGACACATTTTGTCCAAGAAGGGTCACTTCACCACTCCTAAAAATCGAATTTCTTCACTTGCAACACTTGTACTTGGGGCACCACTTTGCCTCCATACTTTTCCTTGCTCGTGTCGATTTTTGTCATGAGTAACCATCATGTACTCATGTTTTTATGGTCCCCATTGGACCTTTCCTGTGTGGCAACATCATCGAGTTGCCCTTGTTTAGAGCATCCGAGTTGAGTCATCATTGCATCCATGGAGTCTATCCTGAGTCCCTTTTTATCCCGCTATAGTCCTCCATCCTTCATTGCTTGATTCCTCTCTTGTGTTGCACATCATGGCCTTCAGTCCTACTTTCCCCTGTCCCCTTTGATATTGTATTAGTTTCTGCCAGGTCCTCCATGCCCTTTATGCTCTAACAAGGGAAGTCGTACGTCCACTACTCAGTACCCCCCATTTCATCATCATCCCTGGTGTCAGTCTGTCAGTCACTCTACTATTTTCTCTCATGCCTTAACTGAGGATCCCTTATTGCCTCACCTATGGCATACCTCCTTTTGTCGACGTTAGATCTTTCATTCCAGAAGACAGGTCTAGAGGGTGGTGTACCTTGGTTCCAGCTTCCACTCTTGTTCGGTGCCTCAGATCAGGCAAAGGGACTCCTTATTACCCTTTGACTTGATTGTTTCTCAGATCCATCTCCTTATAGCATGATCGATATCCATATACTTGATGGGTCAGTAATGCAGTAGATGATACCAGTGATTTCTAAGTGTGTGTGAGATGTTTTCAGACCTCATGAGGGGGTGGCACTTCAGGTAGCCCCCCACATGCCCGGATAACCTCTTCAGTACAACCTTCGATGCAGCTCCATATATTTGATGATGTCAACCTTAGCCGCTTGTAGCGCCTTTTAGTTTGCATGTATCAGTTAGATTTTCAGAGCCCTTTCCTGTTTATAGGGGCACTTTGGTTGTACTTATATCTCATGTACTCAGATATTATTGTATAAGTCATGGATGTTATCCCAGGCACAGTATGTATGTGGGATTCATTATCCTATTTTTATCTGGCTCATGTTTATGCCAGCATGTACTATATTGTTCAGTCCCTTGTTTACTGGATGCATTATTCTTTGTACTTTGTCTCAACGGGCATAGGTACGCCTCCCCCGCCACCTATAGCATAGGTACTCACTCATAAAAGATACTTGTCGCACCTGTAGGTCTCACCTCCTCAAGGTCTAGTCCTCTAGTGCGTTGGTCTAGCTTATATTTCTCTCTCTCTGACTTCCCCTTCAGTGTCTAGTGATTGAGTTCTTACAACATACTTTGGTCATATGATTAGCTCCTAAAGCTCGCACACTAGGGGGGAATATGTTACACCATTTTTTGGTCATCTAACCTGTTACTATTAGATGGACCTATGTACACCATGTAAGACCAATTTTACCCTAAGCAAAATTACTTTCACTATGAAAAATAACTTAGTAAACCACATTTATTAAGTTGTTTATGGTCTAAACAGGAAACCCCATGAGGAAATATTAAATAAATCCACATTTTTTTTTATTTTCATCAAGGAATAATTAGTTAAACAATAGTTTAATTAATGTTCCTGGTCATATTTAACCCAAAACGGGAAAATTAATTAGATAAATCATTATTTATCTTATTATTTTCTAGGAATAATTATTTAAACCTTATTTAAATAATATTTCTTGTTAAATTTGACTAAATCATTTATAAATAATTAAATAAATCATTATTTATTTGATTATTACTTAACCACATCCTTAAAATAATAAATAAATCATTTATTTATTTATTATTTACAGATAAAAGGATTTGACCCAAGTCAAAAAAAATTTCCCTCCAACAAATATAACAAAATATTCCATAAAAGTTGGATCTAGATTTGGTTAATAATATTTTAATTATGCACCAATATCTAGACTAACTCAATATTTTGTTATAAATAGAAGGGGTTTTCCATTCACTCACTACCTTTTGTTGCTAAAGATCACTCTAGATCTATACTTTTGGTCTGACTTTGATCCACCATCATTGTCATATTTTGCTACCATTTTTCTTGTGAGCTCCCTTTGAGTTCCATTTTTGTATGGGTTTTCTACACCATCAAGAGAGAGGGATTTTAGATCTGAAGTGATGAGGACTTACAAGAACCCATCCCATTGAGGGGGACTAGTAACATCTTTCTATGTTCCCTTCCCAGGTGTCAAAAAATACAAAAATTCTTTAAAATAATCTTGTCTTGTCTATTGGATGCATGGAGCAACTCTTGCTTTTATTTACTACTTAATGTCTTTTAATGCATAGATCTAGATTTTACAGCGTTTATCTTGGTCAACTAATTGCATATCTAAATATATTGGCAACCATCTTTGTTGTTAGGGTTGTTTGTTATGCACGGTTAAAGTGAGCCTTTTTCGTATGCTTACGATTAAGATTCATACTAACAGTAAGTAACTAAGAATTTAGACCATTTGAAAGGGTCGAATCACATATCTCAGCCAAATATGAATAAAGAAAAGCTCATAATCGAGAGCACAAGTGAAAAACAGTGGATTAAATGTGAAGGAGCGAACGTGGATTACAACAGTTTAGTGCTCGCGAAGGGCCAATCAATATCGTTTGAGCCATTGATTATCATCTAAACTGGAGACAGGGTAACCATCAATTATCATCTTAACTAGAGACAGGGTGACCATGAGCGTCATCTTGATTATAGGAACGGTTGTAGCAGCACTAGGGGCATGGAGAAGGGTCAAGTGACAAGCCGATCAATTGATAGCTTTATCGTAACCCAAGCATTGGAGCACCATCATAGCAGTACCCTGGGCACGGAGAAAGGCCTAGCTATGGACTAGTTATTGATAGAAGTCATTGGTGCAAGAGAATAGTTGAAAACCTCATCGAAGAGTTCCCACCGACGACTTGTAAAGAACCACGACCACTCAGGCTATTTATCACATCATGCTTCTGAGTTCGAGCTATAGATTGTACCACTGGTCCCCACCATTTGCACCATTCACATATTCCTCATGGAACACAATTGTGACAGTCCCTTAAGCGCAAAGAAGGGTTGGCATCTCTGGTGGGTAGTCAATAGAAGAAGGTGTTTGTCAACCACGACCCACATCCTCCTATTGAATTTTTCAACAAGCAACAGTGAAATTTGCATCAGGGAACAACATTTAGCACCCACGCTTAGTGCATTAAGCACCTGCACTAGGGTGGGGCCCACAGGGTTAAATTTGGTGCATGTCTATTTTAGTTATCTCTTAATTAAGATGGACAATTAAATGTAATCTAATCTCAAAATAACTTGTAATAGTTAAGTGAGTGTGATAAACTCATTTAACTCATTAATTTTGAGTTAAAGGTAGTTGGTAAGGCATGCAGAGTAATTCTAGTTGTAACAGTGTTTGAAGTTAAGTGGCGGATTAGTTAATGCAGGTTGTAATCAGTTTAACTCATTTAAGTGAGTTAAACTCGGTTCTGCTATGTGTAACTGTTTGATACACTAGTGAGAGATCAAGTGAATTAAATATTTTTAATTCACTTGATCTCTCACTAGTGTATCAAACAGTTACACATAGCACAACCGAGTTTAACTCACTTAACTGAGTTAAATTGATTACACAGTGATTTCACATGCAACTGAGGATTTACTATTAGTAGTTGCATGCATGTCAGTTCCAGTGGAGACCCAGTTGAGATCTAGGTGAAAGGAAGTGTAACTATCAGTTGTGATATTAGTAGGCTACCCAGGTGTAGTTAAAACACCACAAGATTCCCATGATACTCAATGCAGTGTAGGAAGGTTTCAATTCCTTGTGAATAGGGATTGCATTCCTCATGAACTGTGTGAGCAAGGAAAACTGAAGGCATGCTGAGAATTGGCTGAGTATTTGCTCGATTTTTTCTGGATCGATGTCATACAATTAGCTTAATACAGGAGGTCTCTTGTGAGAAGCATTGTGTGTAATTATTTCATGATTACTTTTGGAATATACAATATATGATAGAGGGGTTTTGAGCAGTAAGCTTTCACAAGGAAATTATCTGTGTTGTGGTTTTATTGATTCTTCTTTACTTCATGTGATTAGCGATTGTATTTTATAATTCTGCAAAATATTTGTAGAAGCGATTCAGTATTTAACTTTAGTACATTTTTAGATCAAGTGAATCCAAGATATACATGTATGTTGTATAATTTCTACATGGTATTAGAGCACATGAAATTTCAGAAGTGAAGCAGGAGCTGATTTTGTAACTAGATAGAATTCAAATTTGCAGAAAGACTTTCTTGGTGCTATATTTGATTCGAGATCGAAATGGCTTTCAATGGCTTGAGGTTGGAGTATGCACTCGAGGGCATATCAAACTATATTTCTTGGAAGGACAGGATGGAGGAAGTACTCAAAGACAATGGCTTGAAGGAATTCATTAACAATGATGTTCCTAAACCCTCTGTGGCAGATGCTGCAAATCTTTAATATGCATGGAAAAAGAAAGTGGCAAAGGTGAGGAGGATCCTATTGGAGGGAGTATGAGACCACATTGTCTCAAGCCTCCATGGGAAAGCCACACCATATGCAATGTAGAAGGATTTGATGGATCTATTCCAAAGCAACATCAACCATGGGTAATTGGCGCTCAAAGATAAACTCAGGAAGATCAAGATGGAAAAGGGTGACACCCTTCCAAAATATCTAACAAAGTTTGTCCAATGTCGGGATGAACTGGGGAGTGTTGTAATAACAATCACTGATGATGATTTGGTAAGCTTGGATCTCCTAGGACTTCCCAGGAGTTGGTACAGCTATCAAGACTCTATCAATGGAAGGGAAAGATTTCCAGATTGGGAGCGACTATGATTAGATTTGGTGCAGGAGGAGTTCAAACAGATTACCAGAGATGGATATTCATCTAAGAATGAAGATGAAGAAGATTTCACTTTGGCTGCCAAGGTGAAGAAAGGGAAGGGGAAGAAATTTCATTCCAAATATGAGGCTGGCGAAGAAGGCAAGGAGCGCGACATGTCTAGGGTGAAGTTTTTTCACTGTCACAAGCATGGACATTATGCCAAAAATTGTCCACAAAAGAAGAAGAAAAAGAGGGTTGGAGGATCTACAGCTGGTGAGGCTTTGGCCTCACAATTTGAGCTTGACTTCTCATTGATTTCATGCATGGTGTCAAGTGCATTGTGATCGGAGTGGTACTTGGATAGTGGTGCTTCCTTTCACATGACGGGAGACAAGGAACCTTTCAGTAACTTGGAGGAGAAGGATCTCTGGATGCATATTGAAATGGGTGATGACGGGAGGTACAATGCTACCGAGATTGGTACCATTACTTTCTAGAGACAGTTAGGTAAAATATTTCAATTAAAAGATGTAATGCATGTATGAGGTTTGAAGAAAAATTTAGTCTCAGTTGCAATGTGAGAGGATAGAGGCTATGATTTTGTTTTCAGTGAAGGAAAAATTTTCCTCCGACACAAAGCAATAGGACAAGCCAAGAAGATTGGGATTCATGTGAAGAATCTCTATAGACTTGATGTAGATGAAATTTCTAGAGAGCTTCCAACCATTGGGAAGTGTGAGAAAGCCATGTAATTGACCCTTGAGAGGGAGTTGGATTTGCATGCACGTGAGAGTGAACCTCAAGATGTGGAGCAGCCACATGCGGAGGATCATGGAGTGGAAAAAACCACTCAAGAAGATAAATTTCGAGCCAGATGGGTAGAGGGAGTGCATGCATCTGTACCTCTAGGTGTGAGGTGGGGCGATGTGCAAGAATAATCCCTAGAAGAAATTTGGGCAAGGTCTTAGAGATGGTGCGTCTCATGGATCAAACCTGGCTACAATGAGCCCACGGTACAACAGTAGCCAGATCAGTTAAATTGATGCAGTCAGATGTCAAGAGGACATAAATCAAAGTGATAGTCGGATATTGGAGCGTAGATCAGAGTTGGCAACAGTGGAGAGTGCATGGATGCAGATGTCAACATCACAGAGAATCCAGTAGACATGTGTTGTAGGTACCAACAACCAAAATTCTTTGATGACAAATGCATGATACTAATTTAGTTGTTTCGAGGTTATTCAATTTCAGAAGTGTTGCATGCAAAGGTTGCATGTGCCAGAAACACTAGAGAAGTGTTTAATACAAGGGTTGCATGTCGCATGAATGAAGTTGCATGTCACATGCATGAGGTTGCATGTCGCATGCATGCATTGCATGACGCATGCATGTGTTGCATGTCGCATGCAAGGACATTCATTTCTTATTGAGAGGGAGTGTTGAATATTGCAATAAGAAACAATGAAATTGGCATCTAGAAACAACATTCAGCACCCACGCCTAGTGCATTAAGCACCTGCACTAGGGTGGGGCTCACAGGGCTAAATTTCGAGCATGTCTATTTTAGTTATCCCTTAATTAAGATGGAAAATAAAATGTAATCTAATCTCAAAATAACTTGTAATAGTTAACTGGGTGTGATAAACTCAATTAACTCATGAATTTTGAGTTATAGGTAGTTGGTGAGGCATGTAGAGTAATTCTAGTTATAACAGAGTTCGAAGTGCAGTGGTGCATTAGTTAATGTAGGTTGTAATTATTTTAACTCAATTAAGTGAGTTAAACTCAGTTGTGCTAGTTGTAACTATTTGATACACTAGTGAGAGATCAAGTGAATTAAATATTATTTAGTTCACAATCAATGATTTCACATGTAACTTAGGATTTACTATTATTATTTGCATGCATGTCAGTCCCAGTGGAGACCCAGTTGAGATCTAGGTGAAAGGGAAGTGTAATAATCATTTGTGATATTAGCAGGCTACCCAAGTGTAGTTAAAACACCAGAGGATGTCCATGATACTCAGTGTAGTGTAGGAAGGCTGGAATTCCTTATGATTAGGGATTGCATTCCTCATGAGCTGTGTGGGCAAGGCATGTTGAAGACAAGCTGAGAATTGGCGGAGTATTTGCCCTATTTTGTCTGGATCAATGTGAAACAATTAGATGAATACAAGATGGCTCTTGTGAGAAGAGTTGTATGTAATTTTTTCATGATTCCTTGTGGAATATATAATATATGATAGAGGGGTTTTAAGCAGCAATCTTTCCTAGGGAAATTATCTGTGTTATGGTTTGATTGATTCTTCTTTACTTCGTGTGATTAGCGATTGTGTTTTTTAATTCTGCAAAATATTTGTAGAAGCGATTCAGTATTTAACTTTAGTACATTGTTAAATCAGGTGAATCCAAGATATACATGCATGTTGTATAATTTCTACACCTCCAACAGCCACGTGAGGCTGCAACGTGTATCATCAATGAAGGAAGCTAGGAAGTAGGAGCATCATTGTAGGAGGACGTGATCCCTAGGCGTGGAACGCAGAGGTGAAGCCGAGGAATCACCAATTTTCTCATGCAACTAAGTGTAAAGGTGGTGACCACATCCAACGCTTCCCAAAAGCATGGAATATTTCAATGTTCACCTGCTGGAGCAGTAAGGTTGACCCACTATTCAGAGGCTGTAGAATAGTCAACCTTTTGTTGTAAAAGTCATATGGATATTTTGGGCCAATGCATAATAAAACTTACTTTTTTTTATTTGGAATACGATTATTGGAAATGTTTAGTGCTATTCACTGAGGGTTTGATATTAAGAGCGCGAGGATACTATTCGACAGGGTGATCGTGGGCCTCCACCAGATGGGTCAGATCATTTAACGATTGTTCCAAGGCAGTCATTTCTTCATAACTAGTCATGAAGGAGTTCCATGTTGTGGAGCACCAAAGGCACATGTTGTGCAACCATAGATCACCATTGAGTAATAAGGAAGGATGACAGGGTGAACAACGACTGCACAACCAACTACAGAGGCCAATGGCATGGCACAGAGTGTTCAAGAATAGGTGCATGCCATTGTTTCAGGGGTCAAGCTACAAATATTTTATCCGTCTCAAAAGAGGCCTAGTGATGCATTCGATGCCACTATTTCTTGAGTGGGCCATAATTATTAAAATTTTCTCTTTTGGGCACAATAGTATCAGTGTGGCCGAAAAAGTGACAGCCTTTCACAAATTCATAAGGGCCACACGATGGTCACAAAGGCCATAAATATGTCATGTGTTGAGATTTGGGCGATTGGGATGAGGAACCTGGCAAGCTGAAAGAAAAAATAATCATCCCTAGAGGCTCTTTCTAGCCAGTAGGTGTAGCAGAGGTAACTATTCATGAATTGTTGTGGAGTCGAATTGACCAACAATGCTAAGGAATCATCGCATAGTGGATCCATCAGATCTAGCGAAGGAGATATCAAAATTCTATTGTCTGAAGGTTTGAAGAGCTTTGTCTTTTATTTTATTCAATTTTGTTTGGAGCGCTTTGTAGTTTATTGATGGAAGCACTTGAGGGTTTTTTAAATGAATATATAGGGAGCTATAAGGGTTTGTTTATGTATATTTATTAAAAAAAAAAGGAAAAAAAGAAAGAAAGAGAGAGTAGGAAGGAATAAAAGAGGAAGGAGGCTTTAATGAGAATCTTGAGAAGATGGATAGTCTTGAAGAAAATTTGGAAAACAACCAGAAAATCCTTGATGAACTAGTAAGGATATATGGTCCTTTGAGTAGCCATACCTCCATAGACCAAAATAATAGTCAAAACAAGAGACCATTCTCAAGAAGGGTCCATGCCATTCTATAGGAAAAGCAAACATGGGAGGGGAAGGAAGGACAAAAAAGAGGAGCTAATCTATTTTCACTTGGATCTTAATTGCAACAAACAAAATTAGTCATAGACCTTCATAAGTTGGAGGAATTAGACACTTGTATGTCTAAGGTGGGACAACCAGAATGAAAGAAACTCTGTTGGGCTCTCGAGCCATCCATGCTTGCATTAATACAACCCAAACTTTAGGAACATCCAGATGAAGAAGTCATGCTCACAGTTTCTTCCTGTCTTAGCAGGGTCATAGCTCTAATATCACCATTACTTCCCTGCAATAATGATCTCATGACAGATATACTGCAGCTAATAGTATAAGCCCTTCAAGAGTTGCATAACTTAATGCTTTATGCCTTTTGGAAGCAGTGCAGAATCTTAGAACTCATGGAAAAGTTTAGCTTTGGCACATTCATGTTGAATCTAGAATGTGACGAGTTGATCTTTCAGTTTCTCTAAAAATTTTACACCAATATTACATCATCTCACTCAAACCATGTCAAAGCACACATACAAAAGATTGTGTCTTTGTTATTAAAAAGAGATGTTGATATCTACAAGATAATAAGATCCAAATTGTTGGGCATTTGGAGGATGGAACCAAAGGTATCACCACCTACCTATGATCTAGTTGAGAAATTTGTCAAGAAAAACATAAAATTGCTCAAAAAGGTGTTGACAAGGAAGAAGTTGAGAAGGATTGATGTATAAATCAAGAACAAAATATGCAGCAAGAATGAACTAAGGAGGAGAGGAATGTGCTTTATCTGCAAGGGACCTTGGGCCCTTAACCATTCTTGTCCATGTAATAATAAGGAGACAACAGAAGATTCCTTCAGATCATGCAGAATATTTTGTAGCTGGGTCTATCGATCTTCAAGATGGTGAGCAGTAGTGTGAAATTATTCAGGGAGGCTTGCAAGATGACAAGCATTTGGAAGTGCATGAGGAAATTCTACCTAATTCGATTGATGACGTAGACGCCTATACAACTGAGTCCATAGATCCTCAGGGGAATGTCCATAAAGAATATTAACATTCAAGTATAGATAACAGTCCACCAGTGCATCTATGTTCGATAGTTGAAGATGGAGGAGACCAGTGAGATTTAAGTGGGGACCCAGCCATAGTGAACCATCATGATAAGCATGATCATGAGGAGCAACTTGACAGCCATAATTTGCAAAATGAAACATCACTAGAGAGTCGGTCAAACGCTCAAGTTGAAGTTTTGTTCGTTAGGAATCCAATGCAGACAAGTACAAAGACATTCTGCAGGGCACCAAAATTTCCAGTAGAGGATTTTCAGGAAAGGATCATGCATTTCAAGACATATTTGATGATGTCTAAGAAGAGAATTGAGACATTCTAAGACATTGTCTTACATGAGAACAGGAAAATTTAGGATCTCATAGGAGTATGTGCCGAATCAACGACCATGTTGTCTAGTATTGAGAAATGACTCAAGTTCCTCACAAGGCAACAAGAGGAGTACAATTGGGAGTTCCAAAGCAGCCCTCTATAGGAATACATAGATAAGGCTTGCCATACTACCAACCCACATTTATATATTGGGAAGAGCATGGCAGAGTTCTCCAAATGCATCATGTTGGTTGACCGAGTGGAGTAGCATGAATTGAGTATCGAGCAACATCAACATAGTAGATTCGTAGATATTCATTCTTCCCAAGGTATGGATTGGCACAATATTATGAATTGGTACTCTATTGATGGGTTGATTCCTAGGGAGATACTCATAACCAAGGGCATGCTACAGCTTGGGCCCTTTAGCACAGGAAGTGATGGAGGGCTAAGGTGGTATCATAACCCATAGGGCAATATTGGCTAAAGGATTGTTTGGGATCCAGGTAAATCTATCGAGGGAAGGATTAGTTAGAGGATTTTTTGGGATACAAGTATTGAAGGATCCATTCAAGACCATTCAACATGTATGAATGGAATAACACACTGGGTTGTATGTGCAAAATGAAACATTACTAGAGAGCCTACTAAAGGCTCAAGTTGAAGTTGTGTTTGTTAGGAATCCAGTGCAGAAAATTATAGAGACATTTCGCAGGGCACCAAAATTTCCAGTAGAGGACTTTCAGGAAAGGATCATGCATTTCAAGACAGATTTTATGATATCTAAGCAGAGAATCGGGACATTATAAGACAATGTCTTACATGAGAACAAAAAAAATTAGGATCTCATAGGAGTATGTGCCGAATCAATGACCAAGTTGTCTAGTATTGAGAAATGACTCAAGTTCCTCACAGGGCAACAAGAGGAGTACAATTGGGAGTTCCAAAGTAGCCCTCTATAGGAATACATAGATAAGGCTTTCCATACTACCAACCCACATTTATATATTGGGAAGAGCATGGCAGAGTTCTCCAAATGCATCATGTTGGTTGACCGAGTGGAACAACATGAATTGAGTATCGAGCAACATCAACATAGTAGATTCATAGATATTCATCCTTCCCCAGGTATGGATTGGCAAGAGATTATGATTTGGTACTCTATTGATGGGTTGATTCCTATGGAGATACTCATAACCAAGGGCATGCTATAGCTTGGGCCCTTTAGCACAGGAAGTGATGGAGGGCTAAGGTGGTATCATAACCCATAGGTCCCACGACTTAGGTGGCATTGGGATCCAGGAGAATCCATTGGGGGAAAGATTGGCCAAAGGATTGTTTGGGATCCAAGTAAATCTATCGAGGGAAGGATTGGTCAGAGGATTTTTTGGGATCCAAGTATTGAAGGATCCATTCAATACCATTCAACATGGATGAATAGAATAACACACTGGGTTATATGGGTTTATGGTATCAATGTACAAATTCTTATGTTGGGGATAGCAGTGGATTGCTTAAGGGAAAGAAATCTTTGGGCAGGAGGATTTGTAATATTTCGTATTTTTGGACATGGTCAAAAGGGACAAAAAATACTCATGGTATTCACCCATTGTATCTTCCCACAGTATTCTCCTTTGTTTTTTAGGGAAAATAATAAAATAAGGCTTTTAGAAAATCCATCAAGCGTATAAAAGGGGGTAGGAGCTAGCATTGAGGGAATTCGAGTTTATCTATCTTATTTTATTTCTTGAGAACTTGGCATGTTTAGTTCTAGGTTGATCCCAGGACGAAAACCCCGCGGTGATGTTTGTATTGTGGATCCATCCAAGATTCATAAGTGGGATTCAGTTTCTTAGATTTGTCATTGTTGTTGAGAAGTTGTGCATGCCAATTGTAAGGGTTCAAATATTTTTGTATGGGCATGTGTTATTTTATTTTTAGCTAATAATATAAATAAAACTCTATGTTTCTACATCCTATCTATGTTCATGTTTTTACTGAGATATTTTTATTGAGAACACTGGTGCTAGATTTGACGAAATTTTTAAGGTTTGGGATATGAAAATAGCTTTATGAGTAGGCCTACTGAGTCATGAAACCAAAATGAGTTCCATGGGGCTGAGGTAATGGCACAAGAGTATAAAGTAAATGTGAAGATATCTAAATGAAACTATTTACAAAAAATAACCATGATTATACATCTTCTCCCATTGCAGCAAGTTAAAGCTTTTAAATTTTAACTCTTGGAAAATCATGCTACAATAGGGGGCAATGGGGATAGAAAGGTAGAGATGAGAGAATGAGAGGGGAAGGGAGAGAGAGGGAGGATATAGCGAGAGAGAAGTGAGGAGGATAGAGTAGGAGAGAGGTGGGTGAAAGGGAGAGAAATAAATGGAGAGAGAGAGATAAATATGGTGGAAGGAGAGAGGGGAAGATGGAGAGAGATATAGAGGGATAGAGAGGAGGGAGTGAAAGAGAGAGTGGGAAGGAGGGTGAGAAAGATAGAGTTTGGATAGAGGGGGTTTTGTGAAAGAGGGATTAAGGGATGGAGGGAGGTGTGGAGAAAGAGAGGAAGGAAGTAGGAGGAAGGTAGAGAGAGAGATGGGGAGAGAGGTGGGAAGAGGTAGGGAAAGGAGATAGATTGAGTGAAATAAATATGGAAATAATAACACATGAAAACATAGAGAAAAGGGAGGGGGAGTGGGAGAGGGGGAGAGAGAAAGGGGGGAGTGATAGAGAGTGAAGAAGAGAGGAATGGATATAAATGCATGGTTAGAGATGAGAGAGAGAAGAAGAAGAAGAGAGAGAAAGAGAGAGAGGGGAGTGGGGGATTGTTGTGAAGGAGAGACTAAGGAAGGGAGGTAGGGATAGGGAAAGAGGGAAGGTGGTGAGAGAGTTCAGAGAGAGAGAGAGAGTTATATGGAAATAGAGAGGATGGGAGTGAGGGAGGGGAGAGAATGAAACTGGAAGGGATATAGAGATAAGATTTGGAATTGGGAGAGAGAGGGAGGGGGAGAGGGGGGGGGGGGGGGTTATATGAGGAGAGAGTGAATGATTGAGTGAAAGGAAAATAGTGAGGGGGGAGAGTGAGATAAAGAGTGTGGGAGAGAAAGGAGGGAGAGTGATGGAGTTGCATATAGACAAAGAAGGTTCTTTTGAAGGAGAGATGGGTGCTTTTGAAGGAGGGATACATAAAGAGAGGAAGGGAGGAGGAAGGTGGAGAGAGAGAGAGAGAGAATGCCAATTTAGAGAGTTAGGGTGGAGGTCTTAGAGAGATTATGCCATTTTAGAGAGTTAGCATGAAAGTTAGAGACACTGCCACTTTTAGGTTGCTACACACACAGAGACAGAAGTGACAAAAGTGTGCACATGCTTTAGGAATGCATACATATTCACACACTTAAGTGAAATATGCACACACTTGTACCAATGAACAACAAGTGAGGAATGACAAGGGATGTAGGAAGGTCATTAATGGTTAGGAACAATAATCTCAATTCAAATTTAATTACTTTAACTTCTTGAACCAAAAAAGGTTATGTTACTTTATCATGTTTTTGAAACCATGTCCCAAAGTTCGCTTTAATACTATGATAAGAGTAGACTTGGCCTCCACCATTTGAATTTTTTTCACTCTATGATACCGTGTCCATGGTATCTATATATTTTAGTTAGCATCATTTTTATAATGAAGGTGTTCTCTCTATGAAGTTGGCTCAAAAAACACTATTCACCCCGCCATTGAAAACCCTTCTTTCCTTCTTTTAAACGATTTTGAACACGTGGTGGAGCCGATAGTGATGGTCCGAGTGTCATTCTAATGAAATTTCAGGTGTTATTTTCATTAATGTTTGTCGTTCACTGGCAAAGGACGACACTGCGTCTTTCGGTGAGGCCGAAGTAGGCACAGTGAAAATGATCAGGGACAATATAACTGGTAAAAATTTCAAAGTCAAAGTAGTAGAGGTCGTGGAGGCTAATGGAAGTGATGCCACAAAGAGTAGTCCTGTAATAGAGCCATGGATGACTTCATTTAAGAAAGAGAGAAACTTAGTCTTTGATTTAGAAGGATTAGAGGAAAGCATTGCAGGAGTTGAAATTCCAGATCAATGAAGAAAACTTGAAAAATGAATTCAACGAGAATGAAAATGAGAAATCCAATGGTAAGGATGTTGAAGGCAAACAGAGGTAATTGTGACAGCAGAGCTTTTTGACAAGAAAATTGTTGAAGAATAGGGGCTTACACTACAACGAAAACACCCTCTAGCGGATGTTTTTGAGGAACCCCTTATAAAAATACTGCAGACATCCATTTGTAGCGGAGGTTAGTAGACGAGGTTGGTGGGTGGAGAAGTTTGTGGATGTTTTCCTTTCGGTGCGCTTATCATCCTAAACTGCACCGGTGCGTTCAACTATAGAAAACACTAGTGCGCACAAAACATTCGCACACCGGGACAACGTGAGCTTCGTACAAACCCACCTGGTGCGTCTTATTACTGTAGCGCATTGGTGCTTTGCAAATATTCTGCACCGGTGCATCCTAAAAACCCACGCCAAAACTGAAACAACCCGATGCAGTCTTAGGAAACAGCATCGGTGCACATATAAAAACCTGCGCACCAAAACATGGTTAAATAAAAAAAACATTACGGCCAAAAATCCACATTTTTCACTTTTCAGTGCTCCAAAACTCTCAAGCACTGATGAAACTTTACCTTGTGTGAGGTGCCTTGCCATCAGTGCTCCCATTGCACGTACTGCTATTGTCCATTACCCAACATCTCCATTTTGAATTTTGCAATACGGTGGGAAAATTTAGTTTTGCAAATTCTACAGCCAATATGCCTCCTTGATGGCTAAATGTATAGGTATTTCCATTTTTTTCCATAATTAAACCTTTTAGAGGATTATTTTTGTAAATTAGCTTAAAATTCACCATTTAAAAAAAAAAAATTCCTGCGTGGTGTGCTCGAGTCGTTCGGCTCGCACCGGTTCGTGTTGTTGCCTGTAAATTTACAGGTTGCACCGCAGCCGATGCTAACAGTATCCACAATGGTTCCGAGGCAGTACTGAAAGGCGCACCGTAATATTTTAAAATTAAAAAAAGAGTGTGGTGCAGTTAGTTACCCAATCACACCATTGACCCTATGGAATAGTGGCAATGTGGTCCATTGACGGAAATATACGCCCCGGGGCAGGTAATTTTGTTAGCGCACCACATTCCGGCAGTTCAACATGGTCAGCGGTGTGGCCTTGTAAAATACTACACGGTTCACTCTGTATTGATGTCATAAGGTCGGTGCGGTGACGAAACTATACGCCCCGGGGTGTATAGTTTGGTTAGCGCACCGTCCTCCCGACACTGGTCCATAGTCAATGGTGCGGTCTGTTATACCGCCACACCGTTGACTTTGGAAAAATGCCAAGAGGGTGGTGTGCTGAAAATTTGCAGGTGCACCGCCTTTGGTGTGCTGTAACTTTTCTGGTGCATGACAAAAAAAGATGAACCGTTACCCGTGCATGCCTGTTTTTTGTGGCGTAACGACCGTTTTTTTTTTTCAAAAAAAAAAAATAAAAATAAAAATAAAATATATATATATATATATATATATATATATATATATATATATATATATATATATACATGTCTCATTTAATAAAAAAAATTTATTTAATATGTCCATCATTCAGCGACATGAAAGGAGAGAAGAGAGGGAACAACAACAACAACAGGCGGACTAGTATAACATGGTTCAGCTGTGGGAGGCACGAGAGTGCGAGAGAGATGCATACCCTCACCCTATTACAACATCTAACGAGGGGCTCCTAAGGCAGGTATGCCTCCTCAAGTTCTATGAGGAGGCTACTTCCCTAAAAGGCCATGGTACGTTTTTGCGACATCTTATCTGCAGGTGGAATGCCCACCTACAGGCTTTCTAGGTTGGTCCTAACCAGTGGTATGTGCCCACTAAGGAGGACATATATTTCATTACTGGGCTATCGAGGAGAGGGGTGGATTTTACCTCATTCCCATAGGTTCTAGTTGGCTATGCAGTAGGGAGTCAGTTGGTGTACTCCCAGAGATACATTAGCATAGATATATTGTCTCCTTTAGATTTTCAAGTGTCTAGAGGTCAATTACGTATTGTTACATTTGGTAGTGAGGAGGTGATGTGCCTCTCACTTCTGATTTTGACCATTTCAAACAACACCAGTGTTGGGAAACACATTAGTTGCCCGCTTCTATATTATGTTGATTCTTTAGTACAGGAGCCACAACTTGTCAGGTGGTCTGCCATTTTTTTGCAGCAGTTCTGTATAGCCTTAGATAGATGTCATGCTCATGCACAAGGGAGGGTCAAATTCCCTTTTGCTTCAGAGCTTTTTTGTTTATTTTTTGAGAGTTTTCCAAAGACGAGGCCTACTTTTTTTCGGCAGCCTTGTAGACCGATGCTGCATGCACGGATGCACATGTGGGGACAGATGATTCCCAAGAGGGACGGGACTTAGTTTTCCGCGAGGATATAGCATGATGCACTGGAGTTGCTAGCCAGTGTTGACGAGCATCCCTTCGTTATGGTCCCCTGTCCTTATGCTGGTTTGGATTGGCGAGGGTGTGCCAACATCCTCTTCACAGATGATGAGTTGCCAGATGATAGAGGTAATATTACTGTTTTATTTAAATTTATTCTAACATGTTCTTTAACTATTTAATGAAATTGTCTAATTATTTTTGTGTACTTATATATATTTTGCAGAAATTAGGTCTTTTGATTGCGATGATATGCCAACACCACCAAATGATCCAGGTGTGGATCCCAATGAAGATCAACATATGGCAGATGTCAGGGATCATGAGGACAGTGTTGACAGACTTGCTCCTGCTGGTGTGCTGGTACCACCTTTTTCTAGGCATGGTAGGCTTGATAGTAGATTGAGGATGGAGTTGGGAAACCAACTCTGTGCATTGTTTGTTGAGGAGGGAGTTAGGCCCGCCAATATGAGAGATATACAAGTCGATGGTAGGCTATTACATATGTGCAAAGGCATGTCGCATGACATGTACAACCTGATGTGGCATGTCATAGGAGCTGTGACCTTAGTTATGTGGTTGAGGAGGGCCCTTCGATGTTATAGGCGTGGTCAAGAAGCAGCACGTGGTCGACAATCCACAAGCAGCGACGCATCATTTAATGATCACGATCAGGGGAGTGATCATCGTTCACCTCATGCCGCACTAGATGAGAAGACTACAACATCGACCAGCAGTCATCATGGAGAGCAAGATGGACCATCGGCCACGTCGAGTCAGCAGCCTACAGAATCCAACAATACTCATGATCATGAAAAAGCTAGACCATCGACCATGTCAAGTCATCACGATGAGTAGCTGACAGTTGATCCTGATCAATAGGAGGCACGAGTACCAAATCAACAGGTACGTGATGATCATCATGTATCTGAACTTGTCGAGGCCGTACAATTGACTGAGCAGGCCTCGACTAGTACTATTATTGATGATGTACCACCAGCTGATATATGACATTTATATTATAGTTGTATATTTTTGACATTATATATATATATATATATATATATATATATATATATATATATATATATATATATATATATATATATATATATATGGGGTCTATGTATTTTATGTTCATGTTGCATTGTACTTAATTTACATGTTGGTGATCATCATGATGTGTCTATTTTTAAGTCATGTTAGATATGTTCATTTAATGTGCAACTTGCAGATAGATGTGTATGTGATAGCAGTTATTTGACATGAGATGTATATTTAATGTTTGTGTTATGATGATGTTATACAATGTTAATTTTGTTTTGTTAGATGATCATCATCACAATGATGTTAGCGAATTTGAATGTTTTTTAGTCAAATATAATGTTTGTACGATGGTTATCATGATCGTGATGTTTATTGATTAATTTAATATTAAATGATCATGATATTTATTAAATCTTATGTCACGATTGTAATTGAAATTTTAATTTTAATTGTATGTAAAATTGTAAAATTGTATTTGTATTTGTAATGGTAATTGTATGTAAAATATTTGAAATTTTTTAATTATAATTGTAATATTTAATTTATTGTGAAATGATTGTAATTGTAATTTTAATTTTAATTGTATATATGACAAATTTTAAGATTGTAATTAAAATTGTAATTGTATGTAAAATTCTAAAATTGTAATTGTAATTGTAATTGTATATAAAATATTTGTAAATTTTAATTGTAATTGTAATATTTAAGTTATTGTGAAATGATTGTAATTGTAATTGTATATATGTAAAATTGTAATTGTTGTATAAATTTAAACAATATTGTGATGTATTACCAGACTCTTATGATCTAACAATTAAATCCACTATTAAATACAGAATCCTTCTACTTAATTCTTTGCGAAAACTTAATCCCCAATTGCAAAAACATGAAGAAAAATCAATTGCACATAACAAGACGTTTTTACTAGGAAAGATTAAAGCTAACAACCCCAACTATCATATATTATGTATATCATGGATCATGAAACAATCTCATACAAAACTCTACTCCAAGAGTTCTTAGTACAATATACAGCAGTCTCACACTGTCATACAAAAATTGGCTCACACATGCACCAATTTACTGCCTCCTGACAACCTGCCTCCATTACGCAATCCCTGATGGTCAAGAACCTCTAAATGATTTCGATATGGCCAGCCTTGACTGCGCAATGCTCATAAGCATCTCAAATCTGTGTGTGGATGCATTGAATGCACCCCTATAGTCAAAACTGATAGCCAACCAGACCCTTTCACCTATCTCTCAACTGAGTCTCCACTGGATCTGACATGCATGTAGTTAACAGTAGTATTTCTACAGTTGCAAGTGAGACACTTCTTGTGAAATAAGTAAATAATTAATTCACTGATCTCTCACTAGTGTATCTTTAGTTACAACTGGTTACAACTAGCACAACTAAGTTTAACTCACTTGACTGAGTTAAACTAAATAACAACTCACATAACTACACATCCAACTCTGTTACAACTTTGTATCACTTAGTTACAATGGAATCCATTACATGGTCCACCAACCAACCACTTCAACTCTAAATCCACTTAGCTAACTGATTTTCCACTTCAGTTAACTAGTTCCAAGTGCTCATTAAAAATAGATAATTATTTATTGTCTAATTTTTGTTAAGGGCTTAACAAAAATTGACATGCATTCTAATTTTAGACATGCATTCCACGAAACAACTTCACACATGCATTCCAAACTTAGACGCCCATCCATCCATATAATTTTCTCAACCATCTATAAATAGATTACTGCTAAAAATAGACTTTGATCCAAATTCTAAAAATAGACATATCACCTAAAAATAGCCTGTGTGGGCCCCACCTAGTGTAGGTGCTTTTTTTTCACTAGGATAAAGGATGATGTTTCCAGATGCCAATTTCACTTTTTCTTGTTGCAATCTTCAACACTCCCTCTCAATAAGAAAGGAATGTCTTTTCATGCAACATGCAACTCCATGCATTCGCCCTGCAACCTTTGCATGCAACACTTCTGAAACTGAATAGCCTCCAAACAATTGAATTAGTATAATGCATCTATCATCAAAGTCTTCTGACCTCTGCTTAGCTATTGCACATGTCTTCAGGAACCACTGCGCTGTTGAACTCTGCACCCATGCACTCTGCACTTTTTGTTAACTTTGATCTGCGCTCCAGTATCTAACACTGTCCCTTTGATCTGACTGCATCAATCCAACTGATCTTGCTACTGCTGCTCTGTGGGCTCCTCGTAGCCAGTTTCAATCCATGAGATCCATACCATCTCAATGAATCCTGCCTAAAAATATCTTCTTGGGATTACTCATGCATGTTGCCCCACCTCTCACCTAGTGGTATAGCCGCATGCACTCCCTCTACCCATCTGTCTTGAAATTTGTCTGCATGAGTGGTTGCTCCCACTCCATGATCCTCATCTTGTGGCTGCTCCACATCCCAAGGTTCACTCTTACATGCATGCAAATCCTTCTCCCTCTCAAGCGTAGATTGCATGGCTTTCTCACACTTCCCAACAGTAGGAAGCTCTGTAGAAATCCCATCTACTTCAAGTCTGTATAGATTTTTAACTTGAATCCCAACCTTCTTGGCTTGCCCTATTTCTTTGTGTCACAGGAAAAATTTTCCTTCACTAAAGACAACATCATAGCCTCTATCCTCTAACATTGCGACTGAGATTAAATTTTTCTTCAAACCAGGAACATGCATAGCATCTTTTAAATGAAAGAGTTTACCTAACGCCCTCTAAAATGTAATGGTACCAATGCCGGTCGTACTGTATCGCCCATTGTCACCCAACTCAATATGCATCTGGAGATCTTTCTCCTCCAAGTCACTAAAAAGTTTCTCATCTCCCGTCATATGAAAGGAAGCACCACTATCAAAGTACCAACCTGATCCCAATGCACTAGACACCATGCATGTGATCAATGAGAAGTCAAGCTCAAATTGCGAGGAAAGAGCCTCACCAGCTACAGCTCTAGCAGTCGTCTTGTTCTTCTTCTTATGTGGACAATTTGTTGCAATATTTCCATACTCGTGATAGTGAAAACACTTCACTTTGGACATGTTGTGCTCCTTGCCATCTTCACCGACCTCATATTTAGAATGGAATTTCTTCCCCTTCCCCTTCTTCACCTTGGCAGCCAAAGCACAATCCTCTTCATGATCATGCATTGAAGAAGAGCCATCTCTGGTGTTCCTCCTGAACTCCTCCTGCACTAGATCCGACCACAGTCGTTCCCAATCCGGCAGTTTTTCCCGTCCGTTGACAGAGTCCTGATAACTATGCCAACACTTAGGAAGTCCCAAGAGAGCCACTTGCTCACCAAATCATCATCAAAAACACTTACTCCTACACTTGCAATCTTATCCCTACATTGGACAAACTTTGTTAATTATATTGGAATAGTGTCATTCTTCTCCATCTTGATTTTTCTGAGTTTATCCTTCAGCGCCAATTTCCTATGGTCACTGCTGCTTTGGAAAAGATCCATCAAAGCCTTCCACATTGTAAATGGAGTGGCTTTCCCATGAAGGCTTGAGACAATATGGTCTCTCACACCTTCCAACAGAATAATCCTCGCCCTTGCTACTTTCTTTTGCCATGCGTCAAGTAATGCAGCATCTGTCGAAGTGGGCTTAAAAACATCACTGTCGATGAATTCCTTCAAGCCATTATCTTCAAGCACCGCCTCCATCCTATCCTTCCATGCAATGCAGTTCGAGCTTCCCTCAAGTGCATACTCCAACCGCAAACCATTGAAATCCATTTTGATGTTTACTCAACTGTCACACCAAGAAATTCTTGCAGCAATTTCGAATTGTTTCCACCAACAAAACTCAACACTGCTTCAATATTGCAATTTTATCTACTTCGATACCATGTAGAAATTTAAACAATACTGTGATGTATTACCAGACTCTCCTGATCTAACAATTAAACCCACTGTTAAATACAAACCCTTCTACCTAATTCTTTGCGGAAATTTAATTGCCAATTGCAAACACATGAAGAAAAATCAATCGCACATAACAAGATGGTTTTACCGAGAAAGCTTAAAGCTAAGAACCCCAACTATCATATATAATGTATATCATGGATCATGAAACAATCTCATAAAAAACTCTCCTCCAAGATCTCTCAGTACAATATACAATCGTCTCACACTGTCATACAAAAATTGGCTCACACATGCACCAATTTACTGCCTCCTGACAGCCTGCCTCCACTGCACAATCCCTTATGGTCAAGAACCTCTAAATGATTTTTATATGGCCAGCCTTGGCTGTGCAATCCTCATAAGCATCTCCAATGTGTGTGTGGATTCATTGAATGCACCACTATAGTCACAAGTGATAGTCAACCAGACCCTTTCACCTATCTCTCAACTGGGTCTCCACTAGATTTGACATGCATGTAGTTAATAGTAGTATTTATTCAATTGCAAGTGAGACAATGCTTGTGAATTAATTAAATAATTAATTCACTGATTTGTCACAAGTTTATCTTTAGTTACAACCAGTTACAACTAGCACAACTGAGTTTAACTCACTTAACTGAGTTAAACTAAATAACAACTCACATAAGTACACATCCAACTCTGTTACAACTTTGTATCACTCAGTTACAACGAATTCCACTACATGGTCCACCAACCAACCACTTCAACTTGAAATCAACTTAGCTAACTGATTTGCCACTTCAGTTAACTAGTTCCAAGTGCTCATTGAAAATAGATAATTATTTATTGTCTAATTTCTGTTAAGGGCTTAACAAAAATCGACATGCATTCCACGAAACAAATTCACACATGCATTCCAAACTTAGATGCCCATCCATCCATATAATTTTCTCAACCATCTATAAATAGATTACTTCTAAAAATAGACTTTGATCCAAATTCTAAAAATAGACATATCACTTAAAAATAGCCTGTGTGGGCCCCACCTAGTGTAGGTGCTTATTTTTCACTAGGATCAAGGATGATGTTTCTAGATGCCAATTTCATTGTTTCTTGTTGCAATCTTCAACAATTGTATGTAAAATTCTAAAATTTTAATTGCATGTGAAATTCTAAAATTGTAATTGTAATGGTATATATGTGAAATTGTAAAATTGTAATTGTTATTGTAAATTTTATGTAAAATTCTAAAATTGTAATTGTAATTGTATGTAAAATTCTAAATTTGTAATTGTAATTCTACATGAAATTGTAAAATTGTAATTGTAATTGTAATTCTAATTGTATGTAAACTATTTGTAAAATTTTAATTGTATTAATGTGAAATGATTTTATTAAATTTTTTGAATTTGTAAATTTGTAAAATTTTAAATAATTGTAAAATAAGAAATCTAGAATAATATGAATTTTTGTAACATAATTAAGTTTAGAAAATAATGCAAATAAATTCATGTACTTTAGAATTATCATTATTTTATTATGATCTTACATAAAAAAAAAAAGATCTTTATACATTACACCATTGTTTTTGAGATCAACATAATTGCAAATTATCAAGTGAAATATTGATTTTAACATTAACACAATGAAAATTACCAATTAATTCATAATACATATTATAATGTTTCAAAAAAAAGAGTGAGCTTATAAGTTATAAAGTAGTTAAGTCCTCTTTATAAAAACCCATCTTAAAAAGTATAAATATTGATGAAATAACACATGTACCATATCACTCTTGGTTCTCATGATCACCCTCATTATCTTCTAGCTCGCATGGCATGATAAAACTATTATTATAAAAAATATGTCTTGATCTAGGGTCATGTCTCAATACGAACCACCAATCCGTATCCAACACATCTGGGTAAAAAAACACCTAGTTGCAGTGTTTGAGGAAAACATAGGGCTTCTAGCTTCATTCCACATATTTCTAGAGTTGATACATATTAGCCTACTATCGCAATCTTTCTTTATATTATTCCGATTAAAGGTGTCCCACCACTTGCACCTAAAAATAACACATTGGAAATAAGAGAAATCCACTTCAATTATCTCTTGTATCTTTTCGATGTAACCTAAGGTCTCTCATACTAGGTTTTGATCATGGTGGCTAGATCCACGAGATTGATCGAACTCCACTTCCACTCCACAGTCTTGTGCGATGTGTCCATCATCGGTATTTTCTAAAAATGGTGTCCATATGCCCACATAGATGGGAACAAATGCACCTGTAAAAAAGTTAAAAATTCATAGGGTCATGTGTCTTATAATAACCCAACAGTTAAAATATGAAATATAGATGTAATTACATTTGAAAGGTGTATTATTAAGTTTCAAATGTAAATATAAATTAAATAGATTATTACCGAGTTGTTGCACCCAATCCCTACGTTTAATGCATCCTCTTTAGCACGCGGGTAATGACCAGTTGCACTGTATTTCTCTCTAACTTGGTTAGCAACCCAACTGTTGGGGCATATTTTTGGCATATTTTCTTTTAAATGATCAAGATAAGGCACACTTCTACCATTCAACCATCTAAATTCTTTCCTGTCACTATCCCATTTCATCCTCTTTTGTTTGTACAATGCGACCCACATTTGTGTCACTTCGGAATTGTAAAGAACGAATTTATTGATTGCTTCAATTTCTACATTCGTTGATGAAATCAAACTGACATTATATATTACATAGAGATCAAAATATACATTATATCGAAGTTCAACGTGAATATTTACTTTGTGTAAATTTGAAAATTTATAAGTTGCTTACTCTTTATCAAGCACTTTTTTCCATTCGTTTAGAGCAAATCCTCTTCTCTTTTGTCTTCATCCCTTTCATCGTCCCAAATCACCACACTTGGTTTGTCATCGATCTGTTTGATGTAATCACTGGCATAATAGAAATACTTATACGATATGTACCCCTCTGCCATATACCCCTCGGGTTTTTCCCTTTGTCGAACAAAACCTGTCAATTTCTTCATGTACCTATCTAAGAAGAACATCCAACGACAGAAACCACCCTAACTAATTCAACCTCATCTACTAGGTGGATTAGAAGATGAAATTGCAGGTCCATGAAACTCGCTGGCAGTTCCTTATCAAACATACAAACAATCTCAACTATCTCTTGACGTCACCGTGGAATGCTAGCCCCATGAATCTCCTGTGACGTGATCCAACATACAAATTCATATAATTTAGATATGGCATGTCCTAGGTCTTGAGGGAATTCATGTTTCATACATTGACGCATGAACAAGGGATAATGACACTACAAAGTTATAAACATGTGCAATAATATATGAAATTAGTTATGTTTTATGATCCCCACATGGGATAAAATTTATTAATATAACAAATAATAAAATCATTCTTTTGACATTATATGTACTCTTATAATATTCAAATGGGCATGCGATTTCAACGCCGAAAAACGGTCATCCATGGTGAAGCAGCACCGTAGTGAAGACCCGTATGAAGAGGGCACCCTCACACCCATTATAACTTCATTTGCCAAAGAAAGATCATATTTTTTTAAAATCCATGGGACATCACCTTCTTTGAAATACCATGAATTAGAGGGACTAGCGCCTGCCTCTGATCTTGTACTTTCCAATCATCTTGGCCAATGTTTCTTTTTAGTTTTGAAGTAATAAGATCTTTCCTAACAGCCAATGT
Source organism: Pinus albicaulis (assembly GCA_034641835.2). Taxonomy (NCBI): domain Eukaryota; kingdom Viridiplantae; phylum Streptophyta; class Pinopsida; order Pinales; family Pinaceae; genus Pinus; species Pinus albicaulis. The sequence continues at coordinate 1,014,297,770 of CM076582.1, read as the reverse complement.
GTCACTTTTTTTCGATGATATGTGCCTCCATAAAGAAGAAGAAACATTTTTAAATATATGCATGGGATCTAATAAGTGGGTGATCTTAAGATGCTCCCAATATGGGAAGTTATAAAAGATAGATTTCCTTTTCATCCCAATGGGAATTTTCTCAACATAGGTGTCGAAGAATTCTGGATTATTGAACATAGGCTCCCCATTTGAATCGAACATTTCTATGAACTCCTTCTCCTTCTCTCTCTCATATGCTCTAATCCATTTAGCTGGTGTCGTTATTGGAGGCCTTTGGGTTATCTCTCGTTTACCATTGAAAGTGGATGTTGCTCTTCTGTAAGGTTGTTCTTCTGGGAGGAATACCCTGGAGAAATCATACACTGACTTTCGTAGGTCCTTGGACCATCTAGCTTTCATAGAAGGTCAACAACATTTACATCCAAAATACCCTTTTATTACAAGACCTGTGAGATTATTGTATACAATTTATATGCATGGCACAATAAATAATATCATGAATATCAGAAAAATTACAATGAATTAAATAACTAATATGCGAAAGAATATTGTTACATATATAAACAAATCAATAAACATGTAACTTACTAAAGCAAACTCCTAATCCTAGATAATCATGTGTTGTGTAAGCACATATGCCATATGACATAGAACTCCTCTCTGCTACGATGGGTATTGATACATCGTATACATTTATCCCATCCCATAATTCCTTCAATTCATCTACCAATAGTTGTAGTAGACATCCATATTCTTCACTTGTCTTCTACTGGGTACTATGAGAGCCAACATAAGATGTTCATTCTTCAAGAACAACCATGGGGGGATATTGTTATTGATCACTACTACAAGTCAAACAGAATAGTTGGTGTTCTAGAGGGAATATGGGTTGACGCCATCCATGGCTATGTTGAGTCATAGACTTTGTACTTCACCCTTGAATTTTTCGGGCCATGTATCCTCTATATGCTTCATGGCTATTGAATCAGTTGGGATTCACATAACTCTCAACTCACTTCTGTGTGAGGCATGCCATCCCTACAACATAGCTAACTCTTTGCAATGAAAGAGCCTTTGAATCCTTGGTATTATAGCCATGTGCCTCAATATCTCAAAAGGAGGACCACGTGATTTACCCTTATTTTTTTATTTATCATACCTATCATGCCCACATTTCGGACATATCTCTTTGTCTGCATATTCTCTTCTATATATAATACAATCATTTGGACATGCATGATATGATATGTACTCAACACCCAACATTTTCAACAATTTCTTTGCCTCTTCACAACTACCGGGCAAGACATTCACTCGAAAGAACCTTATCTTTGAATAACCTGTATTTGGTGATCATCATGGAAAATATTAAACGTACATTAATGCTGATATAATTATTAACTTTCTTAAAATTGACCATTTTTAATGTTCATTGTGTGATTATATTTCTCAAATTTATATAAGGGAGGACTTTATGGTAACTTACCTCAAAATTTCCGAGAAACATGCATTCGACAAGCCAAACTTTGCTTTCAAGTTGTACAGTAATATTGTTGTCCCCAACTGGATAGACTTTGACTGACCGCCAGGTCCAAAGAGAGGGGTGGTGGAAGCAAATTTAATTCTTTCGAAAAAGGTGTCACCGATATGAGCATCATCCCCTAGCTGATCATATTTTTGGAATGCATCTAAAAACATTGTCTCCATGGCAGTCATATCCCTTGAGTAATCATCCATACCAACCTCTATTTGATTGCCTCCATTGCCAGCTTGTGAAGAACTACTATTGTTGTAGTCATTCCTAATTGATGAATCTGGATGTAGCGGGAATTGAATCGGTGGTTGATTCAACCATTCTTGGTATCGTTCCTCTCTAATTTTTTCTCTAAATTCAGCCTTATCTAGATTTTACATTGTCATGAGGTGCAAGGGAAGACGGTAGGTAGGTCGCTCATCATCACTAGAATCCTAATAATTTCAAAAAATATATTTGAACATTATTAGTACAAAATCTATGATATCAATTAGTAAGAATGTTGACAATGCATGATTAATTTGTTTGACGTTGAAATTAATAATTACATTAATATACCAAAAAATTATTATTACCATCATTGTCTTGGGATTGTGGCTAGAAGATGCAATATTGTTACAATTGGTAGGGTGAAGTGGTTGTCCATTTTCATCTACCAAATGCGCCTTCGGTATGCTGCTACTGATAAGAGCTTCCGACGTTTTGGAGCTATTTGATTATTTTGTGCATTTGAGCTTGATTCTGAATATGCATGAACCTACAAATCTGTATACATTATAAATTTTATTAAGCTGATTGACATGGATAAAAAACATAAATTCAATTAGATAATGAAAATGTAAATAAAATATGAAGTAAATATTACGTCTTGAGATGGATAAGGAGAACTCCGCGATGGAATTTGAGAAATATTATGGAACGAGTTGGATTTTGAAGAATTGTCCATTTGATATAATTATGATATTTTCTCCCTGCATTTGAGCAAAATAAACAATAAATTTTAGCGCACACATATAAAAGTAATTTCGGTGCCTTAAAAATGGGCTTATTTTTATCGGTGCTTATGTACAGATAATTGCACCAGTGCAGTTTTAGCTACTGTGCACTGGTGTCGTGTTATTAACTGATGCATCGGTGCAGTGTTATTAATCGACGCACTGGTTACCAAAATCCGCAAATAAAAAAACGCAACTTATTTTTTTAAAGTGAAAAAAGAAGCAGTAAATTGAAAAATGGGCAGAAAAATATTTTCGAGAATCTAATTTCATAAAAAAATTCTTTAAATACTAAACACTTTTTATTATTTCAATATTTTTGTAAAAATTTTCAGCTAATTATTTGCAGGAGACATACCTGGAGCAAGAGAGCACACGAGCACTATGGAGCAGCGAAATACTTTCGAATAGAAGTATTCAGAAAATCATAATTCCAAACCTATGGTGATTCTTTTTACGCAGTAAGTAAAAAATTTCAATTTGTTGTTCATTTTCATAAACAAAAAAAAAAAAAAAAAAAAAAAAATCCATTTTTACCCTAAACCCTTCATTCGTTTTGTTTTTGCCCTTGCTTCTTCCTGTTTCTGTGATTTTGAAATTAGGGCTTTTCATTTAGATTTATAGGGTTTGTATTCCTATATATATAGGCCTATGACATCCAACCCACGGGAGGACTTGCATAGTCAGATCCCAATCCATGTCAGCCCTTGCATGAATTTAAAAAAAAAACAGAATTTTTTTAATTGGTGCACCTTGCGTAACCTAGTGCACCGGTGTGCTGGCTTATCCCAGCGCACCGTGCACGTATTGTTTGATAAAAAATTTAAAGAAAATATTTTTTAATCTGTGCGCCATATGTAAAATAGGGCACCGGTGTGCTATTTCATTATAGCGCACCGCTCACGTACTGTTTGGCAAGAACAATTTTTTTATTTTGTGTTAATCAGTGCACCATGTAACATATAGCGCATGGGGTCTCCTAGTTGACAGAGAACACCATACGATGGTCCCTTGTTTGCATGGGGAATTTATAAGAATAGGCTGCACCGCTCCCTCCACGACACCATATGCTACAAAAACTAACACTAAACGATTTTTATTATTTTGTCTGTGTTCATCGGTGTGGTGGTTAACATGTAACACACCGGTGCTCCTTGTTGACATAGAGCACCGTACAATGTCTTATATTGTTTGGGCGGTGCGTTTATAAGACCAGCCCACACCGACGTCGGTGCATACAACATGAAAAGCGCATCGGTTTCTTGATATTTTTTTTTACCTGAAAAGTTGACAATTTATTTATAAAATATATTAATAAATGATATGGTACATGTTTCATATTGATAATGAAATGATTGACAAGATATCAAGTAACATAAATACTGATAACACATCAAGAAAAGCAAAAAAGACAAGTTCTTTGTAAATTCTTTACAAAAAATATTATTTTTGAACTATATGTAAGTTTAACTAATATGTATTGTTTACTATGTATCATGTAGAGCCACAAAATGACAAAGCTTGATAAGATTATTTCTGATCTAGGACGAGAAGAGAGTAAAATCTTGATGGAAAAATTTCAAAAAGATGAATCAGGTGAATGAAAAATAATATCGATCCAATATGAGTTTCTTTTTTAATTTTCATTAATAATATACTTAAAATTATTATATAACATGTTTCAAACAATCTATTAATTCACATCTATTTAATGTTCTACAGGGACCAACAACTCAGAAAAGGAATGTTGTTCTAAGAAACGAAAAAAATAGAACATGCAAATGAAAATGAATTGCTCCTTAGCTCATCTGGAGTGGTGCTGGAGGTTAATGAAAGGGGGGAAAACTTTTACAAAAGTTTGAGGGATCTAGTGGAAAAAATGTATAGACGTTCTTTCCACTTACAATACAAAAATCAATCCAATGATTCCAAGAACCAAATTTTATCTAAACTACAAGAAGAGTTTCCAGATAATTGGTCAAGGAGACATGTCAAATTTTTAATAGAAAAAACGTACAACAACAAAAAAGGAGGAATGAAAAAATAATATTGCTTTAAATGTTTTTCTAGAATTATTTATAAATATCAATTTTGTTATATTTATTTTTCATACATGAATATAAAAATTAAATAGTTTATTGGCATGTTACATTTTCAGGAAGATTATGAAAATCTCAAAAGATGAACAAACTGATATCAGAAATATGCCAGTAGGAATGTCCAAGAAGGTTTACAAGGAGACGGTCAAAGCAATGGACAAAATTGCATCGCTGGAGGAGCCATCTCAACAACAATGCGCTTCAAATGTAATATGTAATCATTGAATTTTTCGATCATTAGGTACAATAAATAAACAATTTAGCATTAAATATTAATTTTCAAGTATTTTCTTGCAGAAAAAGAAAAGAAAATGGAACCCATTCAGCACATAAAACAGGACGACAAGGAAAAAAAGGGTTGATATTTAAGTTTTATGAGTAATGTTACTTCCTTATAACAACTTAACTAGATTTAGTTTTTGCATATTTTAAGTTCTTTTTAAAAATCATCATTGAATGTCTTCAAACAGGTGCTAACATACAAAGAAGAACCATCATACGAATTGATTGACATTGAGTTAAACATGGGTTGTGAGTATATGTTGGTATATTAGAAATTAATTGTGGAATTTGTAAGCATCTATCGATATTGTTTTACTTAGCTCCGTCTATAATTAATAGAACAAAAAAATCTTTTATATTAAATATATGATTTGTTATGGGGTATAAAACTTGCAGGAAACAAAGTATGGAACTGTGCCAATAGATGAAATCTTGAAAGATGGCATACTACATGGTTTTGAAAGAATGTGTGTAGTTCATGAGTCAATTGTTGCTATGGTACGTCATTTCTTTTCAATTTACATTGATGTATATTATTTAATATTGCAATTTTCATTATTCTCACCAATGTATATACACTCATTACAGTGTATTTTAATGTTTGTAGATGGAAGGTGAAGAATAAGAAAACAATCAACACCGTGAACAAAACATTCCTAAAAAAAACCCAATTCATGGAAGTAGCTCGAGCAATGACAACAGTTCAAGCAAAGAATGACGATCATTATGTTTGGATATCAAAGCAAGGCATTGTATTTTTTTAAATATTTGTTTGTGAAATCAGAAATTTTGTTTAATGTAATGGACATAGTGTTCCAATTGAAAGACAAAGGGATACAAATAATTGTCCCATTTTGTATGACAAAGATTGTCTTATATATATATATATATATATATATATATATATATATATATATATATATATATATATATCTGTTTTACTTTATTCTATTGCGTTCTTGATTTTCGTTGTGAAATGTAACACCATTGATTAAATTTATGGATGATTAAATATTATAATGAAGAGATGTGAAATCTGATGATATGATATAACAAATTAATCTAAACATCACATTCAAATGCACTAATAAAAATTTAATTGATATGAATATTTTTGTAATATATGTGTTGTCTTTTGATGAATAATGAATTTAAAAAAATCACAATAATTATGATATGATATAACAAATTAATCCAAACATCAAATTCAAATGCATTAATAAAAATTTAATTAATATGAATACTTTTATAATATGTGTCGATTTTTGATGAATAATGAATTTTTAAAAATCACAATAATTGCACTATCACAAGTCGATGTTTCTAAAAAATACAAAATGAACACCGGTGTGTGTCAGTTACTGTACATTGGTGAGTTTGTATGATACCGCACACCAGTACGTTTCTATGACCTATGGGCACCACACAAATACCGATACAAATTATAAATCTCGGTGTGTTTGTGTGATACTGTGCATTTGTGCTTTTATGTGAGACTACGCACCGGTGCATTTCAACGACCTATGCACACTGCACAAATACCAATACGAATTAGAAAAATTGGTGCATTTGTCTGATATTGCGCATCGGTGCGCTTCTATAAGACTACGTACCGGTGCATTGATACGACATATGGGCACTGGACAAATCCCAATACCAATTAGAACGGCCTCGTGCGTTGTATCACCTACAATGTGCCCGGTGCAGTTGTATGCCTTTACTACCTAGTGTATGCACCTTCGATTGCCCCGAGCCGGCCGTCTATATGACATGCACTGGTGTGTTGAAACCTTAGTAGCACACCGATGAAAAAAACATCTGTAATAACCTCCGGCCGCCCAAGTTTTTATACTTGTGTTGAAATTCCATTAAAAGCTCTGCCAAAACCTCCGTTACCAAAAACAGATGTTGTAGCGAATGTTTTTTTTGGTAATTTTGGCCAGTTTTATAACACTAAAAACCTCCTTTATAACCTCTGCTAGATGGTCTTTTCCTTGTAGTGTTAAATTCGAAGAAAGCATTGTTGTAGAAATTTTTATAGTCACCGGCGAGACTCTGGAAGTATCGACTTTTGGTTCCGAGAATGCTTCTCTGAATTTGCATCAAAGACATAAATTGAAAGCAAAAGCAGGGGAACAAACAACATTTAGAAGCAATCAGCTTATGAAAAGTCAAAAGACCATAGAGGCAACTTCTGAAAACGGGCCTTCGTGAAATATTGTCTAAGACGTAATGCCATCATAAGGCTTACATCTATTTTTTGTTAGGTAAACATGACTCGAGGTAGATTCAATGTTGACTAGGGTAAATAGTAGTGGTTTTGGGGCACATGGTTTTGTGTACCCATGGTTTTGGCCCATGGTATTGCATGCAATGGAGCCTATAAGAGGCTGGGAATACTTCATTGTAATGTAGGCCTGGAGGTGAGCGGTGAAGGCTCACTTGGCTTTTCGGGATTGGCTAGGGTTGTGGCCAATGGTTAATGAAATTTCATTGGTTGGGTTTTTCCCCAGATAAACATTTGTGTTTATGTTAATGATTTGTTGCTAGGTTCTTTATGTTTATTTCTCTCAGTAAATGTTTATTATTTCTGCCGTAAAATCTTAACAATTGGTATTGGAGCCATGGTCCAGGTTTTGGCTTCAAAGGGACGCTTTTGTTGCCAAGGGTTTTATTGGGCTATGAAAGGAGACATGATTTGTATGGATATGTTAGATTTGATGTTTGAATATCTAGATCCGTTTGAAGATATAGATCTTGATGTGTTCAGAAGATGGGAGAAGACGTGTTCTGGGCTCTGAGACGCAGTGACGAAGCTGGTGCACTGATGGGAGTCGATTGCACCGGCATTGGAGGAGGATCTGTATCTACACGTGACCATATCAAGTACCCAATTAAAAGTAGGGCATCGGGATGTTCAGATGACCTTCAATGGAATGTATGTGGGACCCCTCCATGAACTTCTGAAAACAGTTAATCAGAGCTTTCCGGAAATGGTCATGGCCTCCGGCAACTAAAAAGAGACGAGCTGGATATAGTTCACTGTTGAATTGTTCTGTGCAGAAATTATGTTACACAAAGTCAAGCTTGGGCAAGCCCTATTCTTTTATTATCCCCGAAAGCACACAACAAGTGCAGAAATCAGTGACTTGCTGCATTGAACATGGCTGAGAAATTTGCGTTTGTAGCAGAGGGCACAATTACGAGGATCTCTCCTCTACTTCTGATGTTCCATTCGTCATCATCGATCTCATGAATCTGGATGAATGAGATTGATATAACTTCCAAAACGGCTTGGGTTGGGGTCGGTGCGACTATGGGAAATTATATGATGCCATCGCAGATTCTCTGCGGGAAGTTGCATTACTGTGGCGACCGGTGACCATTTCAATGAAATGGGGATCGGTACACCCATGGTGAGTTGCTGGAATCACTTGATCTGAAGCTGAGAGAAATTTTGTATGGACTGTTGTGCTTTGACAAAGACTGAGAGCGCCTTTGAAGGATATTGGCGACCGAGGAGTTTGGATAGAGATTTGCAACATATATGCAGTGGATTATGTTAGTGTTTCCCAACGATTTTCAATTGCACTCATCAAGGCATAGTCAAATTCATAGTTGAAAATATCAGTGAATGGAGGTTGTGAGTAACAAATCCATTGTGGAAGGACCGTGGGTGGTGTCTAATAACTGGCCCTCACATGAAATGGTCTACAATGTGTTGCCAATCGGACCAGCTGCTAAGCAAGCATTTGCCTATCAATTCGATCCAAAATTGGATACATGAAGGAGAATGGACCATGAAGCTGATAATTCTCAGCAGATTCAAAAAGAAGAAAAAGATGTTGTTTTCAGCTGTAGCAACTGTGCTTTCTGATCTTTGTGGACCAGGTGAATGGATGGCAACGTCAAAAACTCCATTCTGAACTTCTTGATCATTATAGTGGTGTTTCTTTAGAGAGATCTTGGTCTCTAAATCCATAGAGTAAGAAACTATGAGGATTGGTTACATGCAAAGTGTTTGACAAAATGTGTCAATCAAATGTTTTGAAGAAAGTCAAAATGAGAGAGGATATTTGTAGGTGAATTAATTAAAAATTGATGAAACATGTATCTGAAGAGAATTCCTAAAGGACTAGCGGTTACAAAGGTTGGTGACCCATGTAATCCGATAGATGGGTTCTTTTTATATGAACATTGATTTCATATGTACAAAGACAGCAACAATGAAACCAAAAAAAAAATATATATATAATGGAGTTAATTTTTACATGTAAATGGGCATACTGCTGTAAGACCTGCTATGGCATGCGTACCCCTGGATAATCACTGGTAAAGTCTGGGTTAGACTTAGGTGATAGGGGGGATGTCAAGTTAACAATTACCCTGGGTAAAAATTTGAGGGGGGAAGAGCTAGAGTGAGCGGAGTTGTCTCATTTAGCAATTTTGGCTAGATTTAGTCAAGAAACCCCAAATCAATTTTAAGGGGGGAATTGTTAGGTAAACATGACTCGGGGTAGATTCAATGTTGACTAGGGTAAATAGTAGTGGTTTTGGGGCACATGGTTTTGTGTACCCATGGTTTTGGCCCATGGTATTGCATGTAATGGAGCCTATAAGAGGTTGGGAATACTTCATTGTAATGTAGGCCTGGAGGTGAGCAGTGAAGGCTCACTTGGCTGGATTGGCCAGGGTTGTGGCCAATGGTTAATGAAATTTCATTGGTTAGGTTTTTCCCCGGATAAACATTTGTGTTTATGTTAATGATTTGTTGTTGGGTTCTTTATGTTTATTTCTCTCAGTAAATGTTTATTATTGCTGCCGTACAATCTTAACATTTTTTATAACGTGTATTAGGATGGAAAGTCTGAGGTTGTGAACATAGCTATGGAAGCCCTAAGTATTCTTTTGATTTTTGTTGTGATTCCATTTATCAGATATGGATGGTCACAATATTTTTAGATCATGCAATCATGGTGCTTGCTTCATATCCCTTTCGAAATTCACTGTGGAGAGTTCAGATTCTCAGGTTGTCAATGTTCTGACGTATTTCAATTGCGTTGAAGAAGAGAGAGTTTCGGATGTTCATTAGGAGCAACCTCGATCACTAGATGCAGTTGCAACGCCCAGGACTGATAATGACATAGTAATTAATGGAGACAATGCGTTTTTTTAAATTTGAGCAACTTTATGAATTTTTATTGAGTGTTTTATTTATTGGTGGTGTGCAGGTCCTGTAGAATAGTCACATATTCCATGTTACAGATTGTGGTTCCAATCCCACCAGAACCACATACAACACTAAGGCCTTCTTGGCAAGAGTTCCTCTTGGAAGAGCATCATTGGTTTAAAATAGTTGTTGTGGAAGAGTTAATGAGGAGGAAGAAAATATGGGGGAAATAAAATGATAATTTGTTGGGCATTAAGTGGTAAGCGTGTCTTAATTCTAAATAGGAAATTAAAAAATGGGTACTTGAAAAATTCAGGACTAACATTTGGGAAAAACAGATTGATCGAAAAAAAAATCTGTTAAGTTAAAGATTTCAACCAGACATGGTCTCATGATGAGAAGATATATTATTTAGGTTCCAAAATCACGAGAAAGGCTAGATTATTATTAACACAGTTGAGGACCGGGTCTCATCATATCAGATCTGAAACAGGTATAAGGACAACTCCAAAAGAAGGGAGAAGAAAGTTATGTTACTAGAAATGAGAAACGGGTAACGAAATGAGAAATGACAATGAGACGAGAAGCATAATTTATGGGTTTTGCATTCAAGAAATGAGGAGAGAGAAAAACCAGAAAAATATGAAAAGCATAAAACAAACCTTTTCAAAAAACTATTTCTGAAAAGAACCCTAAAAAACTTGGGTGATATGGTTACACTTAACCCTTTTGCAACCAATTTTATAAGAACCTAGAATTTTGTTCCGTGTGTCCTATTCATTTTCAATCCATGTGAAGGTTATGAGTTGGAGGCATACTAACATGCAATGCCCCTAAGTTGATGATGGGGATCTTTAGCTCATCACACTTTTCTAATTCTACATACTAGTTTATAATATTTGTGTCTTTATTCATCTTGTATGTGCTGGAAATGTTGTCATTGATGGCAAAGGAGGTAGCAGGAGACAGATGAGGTGGTGCTGCAAAGTAGTGAGGACAGTAGAAGAGGGCCATGTAATAGCAGAACTGGAGAGACAGAGCAGTGAAGATTGGAAGGGCCTGAAGGAAGTTAATACAGAGGTTTATTTAGGTATTAGGGGCTTTATACAGTTTGCAGATGAATTATTGTATATGGCAAAGGAGGAGGCAGAGGCAGAGACAGACAAAGGACAACGGCAGAGGCTAAGAAAAAGCAGTGACAAAAGTTAATTTCCAGGTTCGAAGTGAGTAGTGTGAAAGGGGATTTTCTCTCAGACAAAAAGATTCATTGACAGTCGAAGAGTGAGTCGAGAGGGTTTGCTCTCTGTTTAATGAAACTACGGGCCCTTTTAATTTCTGTGTATAATCGGGATTTTGGTTGAATGGAGAAGTTAGAACAGTTGAATGCCATAAGTGTAGATAGCACGAGATTGACAGGCAAGGGCTCGAAACTATTCGATACAATGGAACAGTGAATAGCATGGCAAATTAGAACGGAGAACAATGGAGAAGTTAATTACATTATAGTAGCAGAAATAAAAACCTCGAATGTGAAATACAAACCTTGAATGCGAAGAAAACAGAGTGAGAAGCAAGGGCTTCGGAGAATGCGAAATACAAACCTCGAATGCGCATTGTAGTTACTATTAAAACTGTCGGTTCAGCATGCGAAAACGCCAAAGAGTGCAACAGAAGTGTTGAACGGTCAAGAAGGAACCCTGAGGGTAATGGAACCAAGTGTTTAACAATAAAAATCTAATACAGTCAGGTGTTAAACCATATGATAGCGTTATATTAAAATAACAATGAAACAGGGTTCATACATATTAAAGTGCAAAGAAAGGATAAGCAAGAACGAAGAAAGGAGTTTAATTATGATAATACATAAGAAAGGGTTCATATATATTAAAGTGCGAAGAAAGGAGTTTAATTATAATAATACATTGAAGAGCGGGTGGAACCCTGAGATAAAGAGCAACGCGGAACCATGACTTGTGAAAAGTAGAAGGCGGTTTCAGAGAGCACCCCGGTGGTATTCGCACGAGAAGTGAAGTGGTAAGCGGTTTTTGCAATGGGAACGCGATATGCGTCAGAGTAGGACACGTGTCCTCAGGCAGTTTTACAATACAACTTTTTTCGCGTAGATATTGAGAATTAACTCTTGTGCAATAAATTCACGCGATATTGATTTGTGATCATCGGATCACCGAAGTTGACCCAACGTTGTCTCGATCGTCAGAGGTGAACGGGAGGTTAACAACTGGGCCCTAGTTCATCATGCAAAGTCTAAGGTTTAAAACCCGTACATTTAATCTACGCGACACTCATTGATTGCCGTCGGATCAGTTAGATGGGGCGCGACGAGATTGTGACCGTTAGATGAAATATGATAAACTTGCGGCAAAGTATATATTTGGGTAGCGCGTTATATAAAAAGGACCTTTCAATGGTTAGTCAATAAAATTAATATATGTGCAGACCATACTACAAATTGGATTTTAATCCAAAGTCTAATTCAGATTTCTATAAAGGAAGACCGAAGATTTCACATATATTAACGGTTGGGTTTAAATCCAAAGCCTTGGGTTTAAAATATATGGTCAGGAGCTAGTTGCTTAATAAATGTCTGTGGTAAGGGTATTCAAAAGGCGTTTTCACTTTGAAGACTTTGGAATATGTGGGTCCCAATATATATGGTCCCATATGAAATATTGTAAAGATTGAAATATGAATGAATTTATACATATGGTTTTATAACCATGGAAAATTGAAGTTTCCACATTAATTCAATTTTGCCCAGATTTAAAATCAGCAGTTATATTAAAAGACAGTTATATATATGCAGCAGTTACACAACTGCAATGAAGAGGAGAGTGTGCAGAAACGAAAGTACGGTGAACAGGAATATGTACAGGAATGAATTGGACAGGTGAATAAGCACAGAAAACTGGAAAATTTGCAGAAGACAGTGAGCAGAAGAAGGAAGAACAGTCACCTGACAGCTACAGAAAAGACAAAGCCAGCAAAGCCAAAAGCCAGAAAATGGACTAAGTAAAATTGTCTTTATGTAACTGAAAATGTGAAAGTAAATGTTGTAATTGATTTTTTATTGTTTGTGATGCATTGGCAAGTCTCCAGTAGGAAAACAAAACTCCCACTGTAATATTGAAATTAATACATATTGTTATATTTTTCTGAATGAGCGGGTAAAAGAAATGAGAAGGTAGAAGGCAAAAAGTCAGGACTATTCACTTCAAATTCCCTGAGGAATGTAAAGAGTCATGTGATGAACTCTATATATAATATCACATTGATATGCACAAAGAGGTTAGAGAGAGTAAGGATAGAGAATGCAAAGTATAGAAGATTGAGGCAGAGAAGATAAGGAAGAGAGGAGCAGAAAGAGATGCTACAGAACAGAGCTGATATCTGAGGTAAATCAGCAAACATTTCTTTTGATAAATTGAGGAAGTTGGAGCTTCCCTATCAAGTTGAAGCTTGATAGCTGTCAGTTGTAGCTAACTGAGGTTGGAGCCTCCTGTAGGTTAGTGCCTGCGGAAAATTGAAGTGAGTTGGAGCTTCCTTGCAAGTTGTAGCTTGCAGAATTGAGGTTGGAGCCTCCTGTAGGTTGGTGCCTGCAGAAAAACAGTGTTGAGAGGGAGTTGCAGCTTGCATTTTCATCACAACAATAATAAGATGTGGTTTTCTCCCTTTGTGGTTTTCCACTTATATCTGCTATCTCTATCTGTGTTGCCTATGTGCTGAGATGATTTACCAAATCTGCTTAATGTTTGCTGCTCTCATAATAAGTTTGATGTCACATTAATTTAATACTTTCTTCAACTTATTAAGACTGTTCATATACTAAAGTTGGTTATAAAAGTAAGTTGTAAATAAGCTGATGAAAAATTTAAAAAGCTCATGTATGTGTTAAACTGATTCACCCCCCCCCCCCACCCCCCTCTCAGTTTAACTAAGAATTCAACAATTGGTATCAGAGCCAAGTTCATTTTATACCAGTTTAACCACTGAAAGGAGATCCTAGGCCTCCAATATGGCTAGTCAAGAAGGAAGCTCAACCAATAATGCCCCTTTCTTCACTGGTGCTAATTATGCCTTCTGGAAAATCAGAATGAGAGCATACATAATGTCTCTAGGAATAGAGGTATGGGCTGCTGTAGAATTTGGATATCCCCCAAAGGCAACTGACCCATAAAGAGAAGCTAAACAATAATTTGTAGCAAATGCAAAGGCCATGAATGCAATCTTAAGTGGACTTTGTGAGGCTGAATTTATCAAAATAATGCATAATAGGACTGCTAAAGATATGTGGGACACTCTAGAGAATATCCATGAGGGAAATAAAAAGGTAAAGACTGCCAAACTTCAAGTATGTAGAGCCCAGTTTGAAAATTTAAAAATGAATGATGATGAAGATGTTGGCAGCTTCTTCCTAAAAGTTGCATAAATTGTTAACAATATGAAAGCTCTTGGAGAAACCATACCAGAACGTATAATTGTGCAAAATATTCTAAGATCTCTTCCATCCAGATTTAATCCCAAGGTGTCTGCAATATAAGAAACAACTGATTGGGAGACCTTGACCATGAACCAGCTACTTGGAAATCTAACAGCATATGAGATGAGGCTCCCACAGAAGAAGCCAAGTACGAGGGAGGCAACCTTTAAAACCGAAAAGAAGAAAGAAGAAGAGGAAGACATATGCTCTTGCTCGGATGAAGAAGAGGCAAAATTTGTCAAGAAACTCGATAGAGGCTCAGGTAGATACAAAGGTAAACTTCCTTTCAAATTCTTTAACTGTGGAAGAGTTGGACACTATGCTGCTAAGTGTCCTCACAAGAAAGTAAGGAATCAGGCTCAAGAATCAGATAAAAATACATCAAAGAACTGGCAGAAAGGAAAGAAGTTCAACAGAAAATCCTTCTATGCTCAACAAGACAGCAGTACATCTGAAGACTCAGATGAACCCTCAAGTGAAGAAGGAACCTATGAATTTTTATTGATGGCCATAGAAGAACTTAAAGGACTCCTGCTAGAAGATGAAGAAGAAGAAGGTGAAGTCGACCTTGAAGGGGAGCTAAGAAGTGCTATGGAGGAGATTGACAGACTCAAACTGAAGTGTAGAAAACAAAAGGACATTCTCCTCAAGTATGTAAGAGGAGAAAAATTCAGAAGTCCTCATGCAGCTAAAGGTAGAGCTTGAAGAAGCCAAGAAGATAGAAGACATGTTACTTCAGCAAATCAAGGATAAAACTCGAGAACAAGAGAAGTTGGAAGAAGAAGTTGTATGTCTGAGGAAGAAATTAGAAAATGCTCAGAGGAAAGTGTCTACACATCCCTCTCAAACAAAAAGCTCTAGTAAGTTGAACGAAATTCTGGATGCTCAAAGATCTCCTATGATAAAAACTGAAATAGGCTATGAAGGAGAATCAAGTAAAAGCAAAGAAAAGGAAAAAAGAGAGATTATTTTTGTAAAAGAAAAAAAGAATGATGAAGCAGCTCAAACAATTCCTACAAAATAAGAAACATGTAATGATGAAGAAAGAGATCAGAAGAAACCTCTAGTAACAAAGAATGAAATAAATACTAAGACAACAGAAAAAGGATCATATACCCCTGAGTATGTCAAATTTGGAAGCCATCAAAGGAGATTCTTCCCTCCTATGAAGAATGCCACCTGTTATGTTTGCCACAAGCTGGGACACATTGCTGCATATTGTCATGCAAAGAGGAGTAATTCAAACCAGCGAAAGATGCAAACAGTGAAGAGACTGTCTCAAGCAAGCAAATGGAGAAGACAACCTTACATCAGGTATGCAAATAGTTTCTATGGTTGATGTTTTTATTGTAAGGAATTTGGCCATAAAATAATTGAGTGTAGAAAGTATGGACAAAGATTGATGTTCAACACCTCAAGGAGGTTTATGAATCAAAGAAATTGTGTTCATACTCACAATTCTACAAAAATTATGATCAAATGTTGTGTATGCAATCAAGTTGGACATATGCCTTCCAAATGTCCTCTTAGAAGGTGTAGTTCATCACCTCACAAAAGATACCAAACAAAAGGGTGCTTCCAGTGGATAAAGAAGGTGAAAAAATGTGACTTGGCTCTAACTACTCAAGACCTGAAAAGCCAGTGGTATTTGGACAGTGGCTGCTCAAAACACATGACTGGAGACAGAAGCATGTTTATAACTCTTGATGAAAAGAAATATGGCAATGTTACTTTTGGCAATGATAAATCAGGAAAAATAAAAGGAAAAGGCTCAATCAGCCTAGACAATGGCAGAGGAAAGGCCCAATATGTACTATTTGTAGATGGGCTGAAAGCAAATTTGCTGAGTGTCAGTCAAATGTGTGATAAAGGCTGTGAAGTTATTTTTAGAGCACAAGATTTTGAAGTCAGATCAAGCACCACAGGTAAGACTCTGCTCAAAGGAGTTCGAACAGAGATTAATGTTTACATTATGAAAGAGGAAGATGAAGCATGTCATCTTAGCAAACTTGAGTCATGGTTATGGCATAAAGGTTGGGACATCTCGGCCGATCAAATCATGGACTAAGCAAGGAAGGCAATTTGTCAGAGACATGCCAGAAATAAAGAGGCCTTCCAATACCATATGCAAATCATGTCAATTAGGCAAACAGACTCGCACATCCTTTAAGGCCAAAGATGAGTTATCAACAAGAAGACCACTACAACTTGTGCACATGGATCTGTGTGGACCTGCAAGAACTAAAACACCAAGTGGAGAATCCTACTTCATGCTGATAATAGATGATTTCTCCAGAATGACATGGGTTGCATTTCTCAAGAATAAATTAGAAGCTCTGGAAAGATTCAAAATATTCAAAGCTTTAGCAGAAAATCAGACAGGATGCAAGCTAAAATGCATCAGACCAGACTGAGGAGGTGAATTCACAGATTATGACTTTGTAGACCTATGTAATGAACATGGGATAAAGCAACAATTTACTATTGCAAGGACACCTCAACAGAATGGAGTAGTAGAGAGACAAAACAGGTCTGTACAACAAATAGCCAGAGCCATGATGCAAGAGAGTAATATTCCTCAATCATTCTGGGCAGAAGCAGTACACACAGCCGTGCATATCCTGAACAAAGCTCATTTAAGGCCAAGCAGTGACGAGACTCCCTATGAACTATGGCATGGTAAACCAACTTCAATCAAGCACTTTAGAATCTTTGGAAGCAAGTGTTACATAAAGAATAATGATGAAAATCTTGGGAAATTTGATGCAAGAGCAGATGAAGGGATATTTCTAGGATATGCATCCAAAAGTAAAGGGTACATGTGCTACAACAAGACTCTTCGAAAAATAGTAGAAAGCATTGACGTGAGATTTGATGAAGAACTTCCAAAAAATACAAGAGATATATACTGTTGTAGTCCATCAGACAACCATGAAGGAGAAAACCAAGATGATGAGGAAACAAGAAAGACAACAGAAGATACAGAGCTGAGTTCTAAAGCTCCCTCAAGATATACTCAGAAGAACCATCCTGAAGATCAGATCATTGGAGACAAGAGAGTAGGGGTCCAAACAAGAAGGTAGCTAACAGAATAGACAGAAGAGGTATACATAGCCATGTTATCACAAATAGAGCCAAAGGAATTTGAAGAAGCCAGCAAAGACAAGTTTTGGGTGAATGCTATGAATGAAGAATTGGACCAAATTGAGAAGAACAATACCTGGGAACTAGTTCCTAGACCCACTGAGAAAAATGTCATTGGCTCGAAATGGGTATTCAAAAATAAAATGAATGAGGAAGGACAGCTAGTCAGGAATAAAGGAAGACTTGTCTGCAAAGGATATTCACAAATCGAAGGACTTGATTACGATGAAAAATTTTCCCCTGTAGCCAGAATGGAAGCCATCAGAATGTTTCTGGCCTTTGCATGCTACCAAGACTTCAAGGTATATCAAATGGATGTAAAATCTGCATTTCTGAATGGAGATCTAGAAGAAGAAGTCTACATGGAACAACCAGAAGGTTTCCCTTTAACATACAAAGAAGACTATGTGTGCAAACTAAAGAAGGCTCTATATGGACTGAAACAGGCTCCTCATGCTTGGTACTCAAGGCCGAATAAATACTTGCAAAAACAAGGCTTTAAGAGAGGAGGAGTAGACAACAATCTATACATAAAAGCCCATGAAGATGAACTCCTGATTGTTGTAGTATATGTTGATGATATTATGTTTGGAAGCAACAAAGATGAACTAGCAAAAGGGTTTGCTGAGGAGATGAAATCAGAGTTTGAGATGTCTATGATTGGAGAACTCAGTTTCTATTTAGGACTTGAAATTCAGCAAAAGAACACAGGTACATTCATATCACAAGAAAAATACTTAAAAGAAATGTTGAAAAAGTTCAAAATGGAAGACTGCAAACCTATGTCAACTCCCATGATCACAGGATGCAAGCTGTGTGCTGATGATAGATCTAATGATATAGATAAAAAACTCTACAGATCCATGATAGGAAGTCTGATGTATCTGACAGCATCAAGACCAAACATCATGCTAGCAGTAGGACTAGTGGCTAGATATCAAGCAGCACCTAAACAAAATCACCTTCTTGCAGTCAAAATAATATTCAGATATCTACAAGGAACTGCACAGCGTGGACTTTGGTATCCTAAAGGCAAAAGTTTCACTTTGACAGCATACACAGATGCAAATTGGGCCAATTGTGTGGATGATAGGAAAAGTACAAGTGGAGGTGCATTCTATCTAGGAGAAAGTCTGGTGGCATGGCTAAGCAAGAAACAAACATCTATTTCGCTATCTACAGTAGAAGCAGAATACATAGCAGCAGCAACATGTTGTACACAAGTCATGTGGATGAAGCAAACCCTCCAAGATATGAAGGTAACCATTAATGAACTCATCTCTATCAAATGTGATAATACAAGTGCTATAAGTATTTCAAAAAATCCTATACTTCATTCAAAAACTAAACACATCCCAATCAAGTACCATTTTCTAAGAGAACAACTAGCACAGAAGGTAGTAAGGTTGGAATATGTGCCCACAAAAGAATAAACAATAGATATATTCACAAAAACTCTTGCTAGAGAGCCATTCGAATATCTAAGAAATAAACTAGGGGTAGTGTCTCTAGATACTACTCTCTGAAAGAAAAAGGAAGCTTCAGTCCAGGGGGAGAAAAGAAACGAAAATATCATTCCAGGGGGAGATCATCTAGCAAGAAAAGCATGAGACGGGTCCTCAAGATCAGAGCAACATAGGCGAAAGTTGAAAGCACACCAAAAAAAAAAAAAAATCCTTGCCATTGATGTCAAAGGGGGAGGAAGAGCAGGCAACAGGAGAAAGGGTCCTGAAAGGCAAACAAAGAAAGTATATTGCCATCAATGCCAAAGGGGGAGACTGTTGGAAATGTTTTCATTGATGGCAAAGGAGGCAGGAGGAGACAGATGAGGTGGTGCTGCAAAGTAGTGAGGACAGTAGAAGAGGGCCATTTAATAGCAGAACTAGAGAGACAGAGCAGTGAAGATTGGAAGGCCCTGAATGAACTTAATACAGAGGTTTATTTAGGTATTAGGGGTTTTATACAGTTTTCAGATGAATTATTGTATATGGAAAAGGAGGAAGCATAGGCAGAGATATACAAAGGACAACGGCAGAGGCTAAGAAAAAGCAGTGAAAAAAGATTCATTTCCAGGTTCAAAGTGAGTAGTGTGAAAGGGGATTTTCTCTTAGACAAAAATATTCATTGACAGTCGAAGAGTGAGTGGAGAGGGTTTTCTCTCTGTTTAATGAAACTGTGGGCCTTTTTAATTTCTGTTTATAATCGGGATTTTGGTTGAATGGAGAAGTTAGAACAGTTGAATGCCATAA
This sequence comes from Pinus albicaulis, assembly GCA_034641835.2. Classification (NCBI taxonomy): domain Eukaryota; kingdom Viridiplantae; phylum Streptophyta; class Pinopsida; order Pinales; family Pinaceae; genus Pinus; species Pinus albicaulis. Next base: position 1,014,277,787 of record CM076582.1, on the reverse strand, counting down.
GTGTAGATAGCACGAGAACGAAGGGTAAGGGTTCGAAACTGTTCGATACAATGGAACAGTGAATATCATGGCCAATTAGAATGGAGAACAATGGAGAAGTTAATTACACTACAGCATCAGAAATACAAACCTTGAATGCGAAGAAAATAGAGTGAGAAGCAAGGGCTTCGGAGAATGTGAAATACAAACCTCGAATGCGCATTGTAGTTATTGTTAGAACTGTCAGTTCAGCATGCGAAAATGCCAAAGAGTGCAACAGAAGTGTTGAACGGTCAAGAAGGAACCCTGAGGGTAATGGAACCAAGTGTTTAACAATAAAAATATAATACAGTCAGGTGTTAAACCATATGATAGCGTTATATTAAAATAACAATGAAACAGGGTTCATACATATTAAAGTGCGAAGAAAGGATAAGCAAGAACGAAGAAAGGAGTTTAATTATGATAATACATAAGAAAGGGTTCATATATATTAAAGTGCGAAGAAAAGAGTTTAATTATAATAATACATTGAAGAGTCGGCAGAACCCTGAGTTAAAGAGCAACGCGAAACCATGACTTGTGAACAGTAGAAGGTGATTTCGGAGAGCACCCCGGTGGTATTCGCGTGAGAAGTGAAGTGGTAAGTAGTTTTTGCAATGGGAACGCAATATGCGTCGGAGTAGGACATGTGTCCTCAGGCAGTTTTACAATACAAATTTTTTCGCGTAGATATTGAGAATTAACTCTCGTGCAATAAATTCAAGCGATATTGATTTGTGATCATCGGATCACCGAAGTTGACCTGACGTTGTCTCGACCGTCAGATGTGAATGGGAGGTTAACAAATGGGCCCCAGTTCATCGTGCAGAGTCTGAGGTTTAAAACCCGTACATTTAATCTACGCGACACTCATTGATTGCCATCAGATCAGTTAGATGGGGCGCGACAAGATTGTCACCATCAGATGAAATATGATAAACTTGCGGCAAAGTATATATTTGGGTAGTGCGTTATATAAAAAGGACCTTTCAATGGTTAGTCAATAAAATTAATATATGTGCGGACCATACTGCAAATTGGATTTTAATCCAAAGTCTAATTCAGATTTCTATAAAGGAAGACCGAAGATTTCACATATATTAACGGTTGGGTTTAAATCCAAAGCCTTGGGTTTAAAATATATGGTCAGGAGCTAGCTGCTTAACAAATGTCTATGGTAAGGGTATTCAAAAGGCGTTTTCACTTTGAAGACTTTGGAATATGTGGGTCCCAATATATATGGTCCCGTATGAAATATTGTAAAGATTGAAATATGAATGAATTTATACGTATGGTTTTATAACCATGGAAAAATGAAGTTTCCGCATTAATTCAATTTTGCCCAGATTTAAAATCAGCAGTTATATTAAAAGATAGTTATATATATGCAGCGGTCACACAACTGCAATGAAGAGGAGAGCGTGCAGAAACAAAAGTACAGTGAACAAGAATATGTACAGGAATGAATTGGACAGGTCAATAAGCATGGAAAATTGGAAAATTTGCAGAAGACAATGAGCAGAAGAAGGCAGAACAGTCACCTGACAGCTACAGAAAAGACAAAGCCAACAAAGCCAAAAGCCAGAAAATGGACTAAGTAAAATTGTCTTTATGTAACTGAAAATGTGAAAGTAAATGTTGTAATTGATTTTTTATTGTTTGTGATGCATTGGCAAGTCTCCGGTAGGAAAAAAAAATTCCCACTGTAATATTGAAATTAATACATATTGTTATATTTTTCTGAATGAGCGGGTAAAAGAAATGAGAAGGCAGAAGGAAAAAAGTCAGGACTATTCACTTCAAATTCCCTGAGGAATGTAAAGAGTCATGTGATGAACTCTATATATAATATCACATTGATATGCACAAAGAGGTTAGAGAGAGTAAGGATATAGAATGCAAAGTATAGAAGATTGAGG